>JAVSBS010010243.1:69384-95249 GCA_033124195.1 Coracias cyanogaster | reverse complement strand
CCCCTGGCGGGCGCGCAGCGCGCCCTTGCCCACAGCCCCCCCGTGAGGGCGGTGCCCCCATCGCGCCCCTTCCCCAGCAGCGGGCAGAGCTGGAGGCCGCAGATGTGATGTCACATGTAAATACAGTTCTGATAACGTGGAGAAAAGTGGGTGATTCAGGCCCAAACCCCGTGGTGCCCCCATTTGTGGCATTCCCCAAGGGGAGCCGCCAGCCCGAGGGCAGCCCCCGGCGGGAAGGCCCTGATGTCAGCCGGCGTTACCGGCCAACGCCACCGGCCAGCGCCTGCCAGGACAGCCCCTGGGCGTTGCCATGGACCCCAGCGGCCCGGCTGCCCTCAGCCCGACCCTGCCAGGGACCTGCCACAAGGATACCCGACGAGGCGTCAAAATCCAGCTCCGCCGTCCCCGCAAAAAGCGGCCTTCCTGACCCCGGGCAGCCTCGTGTCCGGCCGCCGCCGTGCCCCGGCTCACGCACGCCTCCACGTCACTGGCTGCGGGGCGGAAGGTGCCCGTTGCTCAGTGCCCCGGGGCAGAGCCCGGCAACGCCGGGATGGACAAAACCCTGAAATCCATCCCTCTGCCCCCTCCCAGCCCCTGAGGCCAGGCCCCCCTCCCCTCCCCTCCCCCGAACCGTGGGTGCCCATCACTGCTGAGGGCTGCTTGCTCCGTCCCCATAAGGCCATTAGACGCACTGGGCCCCACCTAGGTATTTTAGGCAGACCTGCCATGCTAGAAAAACAAGCCTGCCAGAGCCAAGCCTTGTTGGGGCAGCGGAGAGCAAGGGCCTTCACATGGGGCATGGCTCTGGGGGAGCTACGGGGCTCCCCAAGATGGCCTGGATAGTGGGGACAGGGCCTGTAGGACATGACCCTCGTGGGACTGCTGCCACGCAGCTTCTGCGGGTCCAGGCTGATGCAAAGGGTGCAGAAGACGGCTTGCTGCAGCCCTACCAGCTGTAATTAAATGCTTAAGGGATCATCACACCTTGCTGTCCGATGAGGAGGGAGCGAGGCACAGCCCAGCCGGTGCAGGACTGCTCTGAAAGGTGGGACCTCACTGTTGCCTTGTCAGGACTTGTCTTTATTCAGCTGGCGATTAAAAAACAAAAATCCCTCTGCTTAGGGATGTCATCACCGTTATTTTACCCTGGGCTAAAGTCCTCATTTAAAGGCCTTGTCAGCTTGATTAGGTTATCACTGCAAAGGAGAGGTGCTCAGCACCAGTATAATTGCCGGCATCCTCCCCAGCCAGCTCACCCCTCCCTCCCAGGCAGCCCAAATTCCTTGAATCCTTTTTTAGATGCGAAAGAAGCACCTAACCAGAAGGCAGATGGGTGAGAGCCTGACACCCCAAGGCTCTGGCTCCTTTTGAGGTGAGCCACGCCATTGCTCATCAGCCGAAGCCCCGGGGTGGGAATGCTCCTGCTTCCGGCTGTCCTGGTGCTGCCCAAGACCCTGCTGCCAGGCTGGCACATCCCATCCCCACAGCTCCCCAGGGAACAGCCTCCTTCAGCGGCAGGGTGTGGGGCTTTCCAGGCACTGACTTGCCCAAAAAGCCTTTTTTCCTTTTAATGCTGCTGGAAAGCAAGAGATGAGGCTTTTCTCCCACCTCCAACTGGGAAGAGCTAGATTTTCATTGCAGAATGCCCTGAGACAGGGCATGGAAAGCCAAAGATGAAGCACAAGATTTTGAAACAACCCTTTTTTAAGATGGATTTGAGGATAACTAAGATGAATTGAAAAAATTCAAGAAGCAATAGAAGCCAGGGGAGGTTTCAGAAATACCCTCCGAGAGCTGCGTGCCTTTTTGTTCTCTCTTGCTTTGTATTCCTTGCTGCTAGCAGAGCCCGTGGGCCCCAAAGCACAGGAGATGGGTACTGGGTGACCCTGGAAGCCCAGCTGCTGAGCCCCCAGCCAGCCCGTAAGTCCCCCTTTAGGCATTCAAGGCATATTTAGGAACCTACTTGGTTTTCAGCTGCATAGCAAAGCCTTCAGCACCCACCTCTGCATCCTTAAGAGATGTGCCTCACTCCTACGTAGAAAGGTTGTGGGCTAAGGACCACCATAGAGGTTCCCATGCTGCTTAAGTCCCCACGGTAAGCAGCTGAGTGGTGGCTTTAGTTCATTAAGTCCATCAGCTCTCAAATCTCCTTTCTCAGTCTAACAGCCAGCAGGAATCTCCTTGAAGTCAGTGAGGTGTGGGGAACACCAACAGGCTGAGAGCCTCAAAGCCACTAAGATCTCATCAAAATCGTTTAAGCCCTGCAGAACTCATTTCATGTACCCAAAATGGACCATTTTCACAGACACAGAGATACTCTGATTGCGCCTCTGTGCTGGGCTAGAGAGGAGACGTGGAAAAAGCAGCTGCGTTTTTATGTATTCAGTCCTTGAAGTGCTGAAAAGGACCAGGCTTCGGAAAATGGAGAAAGGCTTTTACTTTAAAAGCATGAATCTGGCTGCAAAACACCCATAGCTCAAAACAGCCAGGTAAGCTGACCCAGGACCTTCTCACTTCCCTGTAGTTGTGAAGGTTTGGGGACAGGGACATCCTGAAATGGACTTTCCTTCCTTGAAAATTAAAGAACACGTCCCTACCTAATTGTGTGATTCCAGGAACTGACTCCAAGAAAAACATGCAACCAATGCAAGACTCATAATACAATCACAGCAGCCCCGTCACCTGGCTCCGGCATTTCAGAGGCCATTCAGAGAAGTTCAAATTTAGCTCCCCTACAAGTGCCTCGGAAATACCAGTTGCAGAGGAGGCTCAACAGTTTTCCTGTCTCTCCAGCCTTCCTTCACAAGATGGGATGGATGAACTCAGTGAAGCTCTCCTCGATCTGGAGCACAGCACTGCTTAAACTCTGGTCCTTCTCTAAATAAAACAAAACGCCTCATTTCCCCTATTAGCATCTCCAAACAGCCTTGGAGAGTGAAAATTGTGCCACCTGCCACCTCCCAGCTGGCTGGAGTCAGCTGGGACACTCCAGTCCAGGTGGCACTTTTCCACTGGTGGTACCAGTCACGCCTCCGCTGAGACATGGTTTTACACAAGACCTTTGGCAGCACCTCCACGAAAAACCCGCCAGCTTCCATGGCTTTACCGAGACAGGGAATAACGCACGGAGTGGATGTGAACCCCAGCTGCTTCCCGCACCCTGCATTGGCTCTGCCTGGCTCACACCTAGGAAGACCAGGAAAACCCCTCCAGGTGGCCTTCACCAGTAGCCGGGAACTGCTGACTACACAAGAAAGGCTTGGTCAGATACAGCTGATTTCTACCTTTCAAGCCCAGCCAGTCTGTAATAACAACAGACGTACAAGAAAATCCGAGGTGCATTCTCAGGATATGATGAATGTGTTCACGTAGTTTGGGTCTACAGAGAGACTAGAGCAGTACCAGCCCCTTTCTGCTGTTCACCTCTGCTGATTCATCCCTGCTTGGACGGATGGAAGTGACGCTGGCCTTGCTCTTTTTAGAGGGACCTGGGGGGAACCGGGAGGAACTGGTGCCATCTTTGGTATGTCTGGGTAGGAAATGTTCTACCTGCAAATTTAAGATCTACTTGAAGTCACAAATCATCACCATGACCCAGCATGCACAGAGCAGATGTTTTCCACTCCAGCTCATCTGCCCAGCTTACAGAAGCAGATCAGAGGAGGCCACACCACCCAGATTTGCCACATCATTATTTTGCAGCTGGTTTAATTGCAGCACATGAAACTGGGAATGCCACACAGATGACAATGGAGCACTCCTCTTGCTGTGGCAGTAGTCCTGTAACGTAAGCAAGGTCTCACCTACCAAGGACTGGTGTGTCCAATCACAGATACACTGAGCAGCACCGGTCCATCACCTCCGCAGAGCAATGCAGCAAGACACAGACACCGGACCAGGCTCCTTGCTGAGCTCCTCAAGCCAAGCAACATGAAGAGCAGGATCCCCTACAGCCTCCTTTACTTTGCTGAAATAAAAGAAAATTTGAGAGTGGTCCTGCAGAGAAGGACTAGGGGTACTGGGGGGTGAAAAGCTGGACATGAGCTGGCAATGTGTGCTCACAGCCCAGAAGCCAACAGCACCCTGGGCTGCATCCCCAGCAGCGTGGGCAGCAGGGGGAGGGAGGCGATTCTGCCCCTCTGCTGCGCTCTGGGGAGACCCCCCTGCAGAGCTGGGGCCAGCTCTGGAGTCCTCAGCACAGGAGAGACATGAGCCTGGTGGAGCAGGGCCAGAGGAGGCCACAGCAACGATGAGAGGGCTGGAAGCCCTCTGCTTTGAGGCCAGGCTGAGAGAGTTGGGGTTGTTCAGCCTGGAGAAGAGAAGGCTCTGGGGAGACCTTCTTGTGGCCTTTCAGTACTTAAAAGGGGCCTGCAAGAAAGCTGGGGACAGACTTTTTAGCAGGGCCTGTTGCAACAGGACAAGGGGTGATTCTTTTAAACTAAAAGAGGGAGATTTAGACAGGATACAAGGAAGACATTACACTGAGGGTGGTGAGGCCCAGGTTACCCACAGAGGTGGTCAATGCCCAATCCCTGGAACCATCCCAGGTGAGGTTGGATGGGGCTCTGAGCAACCTGCTCTAGTTGCAGATGTCCCTGCTCAATGCAGAGGGGTTGGACTAGACGACTTTTAAATGTCCCTTCCAAACCAAACCATTCTATGATTCTACAGCTCTATGAAAAGAAAATATCTGGGACACCCACTAGAGCTAGCATTAATTCCACCACCAGCAAACTCATAGACAAAACCCTAGTTCCAGGGCAGCCTAGATTTCACAGGGTGGTGACAGACAAGTCAGCCTGCAAGAGGAAGCCACCTGAAACCAGCATAGGGGAGGGAACACAGCCCAAGGGATATGGCAGGTCTTGCACAGCTACGGCAAAGGACTGCAAAACTGGGGCCAGCCTGACCTGCTCCAGGCTATCCTCACACAGCACACTTGGCAGGCAAAAGAAGAGAAGGCATCTTCATCCCAAGTGTCCCCTCTATGCCCCACTCCTGCCGAACCCTCACCCTCCTGATTTGAGCTGCTGCCCCCCAACAGCTCTATTCTCCTCCTTTTCCCCCAATTTCTGCAGGATCTTATCCAGGAGGAGGAAGGCACAGGGCTAGAGCTACAGGTTTTGTTTGCTCCAGTTTCCAGACCTCCCTAGGGTGCCCTTCCCTGTCTGTCAGGACCCGCATATCTCAGCAAGTGTCCTGCGCTTTCAAACTCCATTACATCTCATTAGCATTCCTGCCTGCCAACGGCCCGTGCTCTGGGCTGGCAGGCTGGGCAGCCCCCCTCCTCTCCTTCCTGTTTGCTCAAGAGAGCTGCTGGCATTCAGCAGCTCCCCACCAACTCCTTTTCTTCAAGAGCCGTGTTAATGAGAGCCTGGACATCGCAGAAACTCTTGTGCTAAGCAGGGCACAGCAACGTCTGGAGCAGAGTCAACATTTCAAGTGCTCCAGTGCTCTGTCAGGCATTTTAGGATGTGGGATGACTGCAGCGGGCACCGCCTCCCTGGGAGGCACCTGGGAGTGGGTGCCACCAGGGAAGGGAGGCACCAAACCAGTCCCGCTCCATCCTGCATGTTGTTGGGAAGGTGGCTGCCTGCTGTTGCCCAACCCAGGAGTTTCACCCGGTCCACGGGTGAAATGGCTGTCAAAGGCTCCGAGAGTTCTGGGAAGCGTTGCACAAACACTGCCGTAGAAAGTCTGTGCTGAAATGAAGCAACATAGACTTGCAAATGAGGAAATCAGAGCCTTTGTCAAGCTGATACTGGGTATCCTGGGCAAGGACAGCAGCAGCAATGCAGCAGTTTGCTGTGTCACTGGCAAGAGCACTGTGGCAGCGTTCCCACCACTCGAGCTGTTTTAAAGGGAAGCCATTTCTTTAGCCAGAGAAGCACAGATCAATTTTTTTTTTTCAACATGAAATGCACTCTAAGCCACTTCCAGGGATGGATGCTGACAGCCACAAGTAGATCACTGTCCAAAAATATAGGACTTGAGGAGCAAAAATCGCTGCAGGGTGAGGAAAGCAGTGATGCGTATGCTCTCCTGCTGCTCGGTAATGAGAGCACAGAGGCTGCAGCACCACTTTGTCTCAGCACTTTGGACATCAAATGACCCACTGCCGTGCTTTGGCCGGTTCAAATGCAGAGGACTGCAGTGTGCCTCTCTGTACAAGGGCTGTGGATGGTGTTCCTGGCACACTCCGCTGAGGACTGCTGCTGTAGCACACTGGCAAAGCTGCTTCCAGAATGAAAGTTTGAGTGCAGCAAGTCCTCCTCCAGGATCATGCACCTCTGCTGAGAAACAGCAAAGAGCAAATAACTGCTCAGCACAGAGCAAGCCCTCTGCAATGGTTTTGTTCATGCAGGTCCCTCCCATCTGATGCATACACCTCTCCCAGGTAGAGAAGAGCGGTGAGGGGTAGACTTGGAATACATCCTCCAAGCTGGAAAGACCAATGCTGGGTTTTGCAGATGTCTGTAGTAAATGGAAAGCAAAGCTTCTTCTGCTGGGCTGTAGCCAGGCACGGCAGAGGTGCAGGAGCAGCAGTGGCTGTAGGCACTGAGGAGGCTCGATAAACACGCTTGGTCCCAGTCTTACATGTTTCACGTTGCCACTCGTTTGCCACGTGCCTGCACGCCTGTGGTTTGGCACTGCAAGTGTTCAGCCATCCTCTCACAGAGCTCCAGGATCTTTTGTATGTTAAAGCAGGTTTTTTTCTTCTTTCTGGAAAGGAAACAACGAAGATTTAGGAAGGTTCCTTCAATACATAAAGTTTCCAAGGAGCAACATTTGCCTCCTCAGTGAAGAACTGACCAGGGCTGGTAACAGCAGCTCTATAGAGCTGTCACAATTTAGGAGCCTAACTGAGGGATCTGAAACAAGACTGAGGCTCTGAAGAATTTAATTCCAAAACTGTTGTTTAGCATAAAAATAACTTCCCCCCTCTAAATGTTTTAAACCATGAGTTTTAAAAATCTATTTTAAATAAGTATGTGGAAAGAATAACGTTTCTCCCGCAGATCCTGCAGTGCGCTCCTGCAATGATTATGCAATGCTATTTTCTGGTTTTGCTTTTATTGACACTTGGCTTTAACAATGAGGAAATTCTAATAATGTTATGAATATAATTAAGGCAACTCTAATGGGATTTTGTGAGCTGTGATTGGCATCCCAAGTACAGCATCAGACAGAAAGGGGAACATACACGGGATGAATCTCGAGGACACCTTCAGAATTAGCAACCATTTGGATAATTACAAAGCTCCATTTTATAAAGAACCAGGAAACAGGATTAATTTAGAAATCAGTTTATTTACAGATTTTGTTCTCTTAAAGTACATTTCAGTTACCAAAGATATTTACACTGGTGTACACAGGGACCACCCTGGTTATTTTACATTTCTTAATTACAAAAAACAAAACCTGCAAGCCTCCACATCCTCGGGTCTGTCTACTGTGCAAAGCTGCTCTGGATGCGAACATTAGCTGAAACTGGCCCGAAAACCAAGTTACCAGGTTATTTACACATACACAGTAAACGGGTTTCTTTTCAGCATCTCCAGAACACAGTACACAGGGAGACGGAGCCTCCCGAAAGGCGGCTTTGCAAATGTGTATCAAAAGGCTCTGCAAAGTCAAGGAAAAAACTAGTAAATGCAGGTTAATTACAGTATTCCTCTTTCATCTGTATATAATTTTGGATTTAACATTTAAATTACAAGTAAGTTCAATAGTTTACAAATCAACTAAAATGGGGAAAAGCAAACACTTCAGATGCACTAAATACCTTATAAGGTTCAACTGTTTCTCTGCTGAAAGGTATTTACTTTTGTAATATTCTTAAGGTAGCAAAGGGATATGAAAGTTGGAACTGCACGCAGCTCCTCGCAGAATAGTCACTTAGAAGGTTTCTATCACTGTGCTACTGAAGATCTTCTGCAGGTACACACTTATTCAAGTATTGCAAAAAGCTAAGGCCACTTTTTCAAGAAAGGAAAGGGAACAAGACAGGATTTTTCCATCCCTCATTCCACCTTGTGAGCAATGAGCCTGTTCTGAAAGGCAGAAGTACTGATACTCCACAGCTCGGCTCAGGGAGCATCCTGCAGTGAGAAAGGTACTCGTGCTCCTCGTCCTCACAAGCCTAGGCTTTCCCACCTGGCACCCAGATCCTTCTGAAGAGGCAACCACACCTCCCCAGTGATGACAGCCACTGCCCCAAACAGCTCATGGGTCTCCGAAAAATGTCTCAGCCTTGAATCTTCTAAGGTGGTTGCACCAAGGTAAGCAGGACCCAGAAATAACATCTTGTTCTTATAATGGGAAGATTGGGGAGAGGAGAGAAAAAGAGAATTGAGAATTCAGCCTCTGTTTGTGAGATTCCAGGCTTCCCCGTACCTCCTTGTTACCCAGACATTGCTTCATCACGGTAATCATCAGTCCACAAGTACTCAACACACTCGAGGTTTTGAGTATACACTCAACTCAAAGCAACTCAACACATTTGAGGTACTGAGAAGATAATTCACGTTTGTTCAAGTCTTTTTAGGGCTGCTCCTAGCAAGGATTGCTACCAAAAGTAAATGGTGATGTTTGTAAAGGAATAAAACCATCACTTAGAGCTTCCTTCTGCCCAAACAGCTGTAAAAATAGTTACTACTTCTGCTGAGGGTATTAAACTAGTGCTATCCAAGCTAGACAACAGGCAGACAATCTCCAATGGTCCCTGGTACCTCAGCAGGCCAACTGTATAACCTTCTCCCTGATGGAGGACAGACCAGAAAAGCCAGGCCAGCCCCACAGAACAGCTGAAAAGCCTTGGGGATGCAGGGCAACCTTCTCAACACTGGCCACAGTACCTACAGAACAGGAACTAACTTGGTTTCTGATACTGCAGCTACAAACCTACGCTGCAGGTTTCTGTCTTCTTTCTGTAATTGCTGCCTATAAAAATAGCAATCCCCACTACTGGAAAAGATACACCCAGGAAAGGGAATCTGAGGTGGTGACCCAATCAGTGACACCATGCTGGTTAAATGTAGCAGCTTTAGTTTGCTTCTATCTCAAGCATTCAGGAGTTTCCTGGTTCAGTAACGTCACGTTTCACGTGGACAAATGAATCACTTCAGGAAAAAAAAAGCTGAACAATGCTCCACCAAGACCATTTGACTTCCAGCCAGCCAGGAGGGGCAACAGTGTGGGACAGACATGCATACGCCTGATGGAGATGTTCCTATACACCACTGCCTCCTCCTTGTTCTTCCACTCGTATAGCTCACTGTTAACTCACAAGTGAGGTGCTGGCAATACTACATCTGAGAATCTGCACAGACCTCTGAGAAATCCAACATTTCCCAGTGCTGTTCCTGAAGAACTACCAGTTGTGTGTCATTGTGCAAAATGCAAATACTCCAATGATAGCTTTCAAAAGAAAAAAAAAAAAAGAAAAAAAGGTAGAAAAGAGAACACAAAATGGAGCAGTAGCAGAGGTATGCATAGCAGGAAGCCCAAGAACCAAGCAGATGAACGAAAGGGTACAGATTTCCCCACCATGCCTACTGTGGGCTGCAGCACCCTGGGGGCATCTCTGAGGGCTTCAAAGTGTCTTTCTGCACTCCAGTGTGTCTGGAGAATCTGACTCTCTTATGGGTCTTGTCCCAGGTTAGCAAACAGGGACATCCACTATTAAGGCATTAATGTCTGACCTCAGATTGTCTGTGTTCCTCCAAGAAAAACCCAAGAATGGGAGGGACAGGTTAGGAATGAGTGCTCAGCAGAAGGACACTGCAGTTGAACCCAGCACCAAAATGAACCATGTAACAGCAGGCCATGGCCTAGAAGTTTTGGGAAAGGAAGGAAACAGATGGAGCAGGGAAGTCTCACACCATTTTTCAGTTCAGTCCCCTCAATTCTCCTTTGTGTCTGAACAAGGTGCGGTGAAACTCCATTCCCAGTCCTACCCGGGCGTTTCAACCCTGGTCACCGAGATCTGGTTCTTCTTACCTTCCCCCTGCTGTATCTGCCTCAAGAAGCTGGAAGTTTTGTGCGAAGAATATGGAGCTCTGGAAGTTTCCAGAACAGACGCCTTCTCAAGTTTGGCTGTCTCAAAACATAAGACACTGCAGCCAACTGCACAGGACACTCTCCCGTAACCCACTTAATAAATTATCTGAAAATAAATTAAAAAAAACCCACAAGCACAAAACATGCAGACAGCCAAGCACCAAACACCCCTTTCTTTGGTGAATACACTCTGTTCTCTAAATTGTTCAAGTAACAGCTTCTCCGATTTATTAGGTGACCGTAAGGGAGGAAGCTGAGGGTTTGAAGGCCAAATTTTAATAAGGAAACATTTTCCACTCCTGCGTGTCTCGTGCCTGAGAAAATCCTGAGTATCCATTATTTGGGAGCAGCTGGTGCTCCAGGAAGAGAAGTGCTACATGGGAGGAGGAAAGTTGCCCATGGGCTCATCTTTCATGCTTGACATTAGGTGGCCTTTATCTTGCTCCACCTCAGGACTGAAACAAGTTATGTAGGAAAAGCAGCAAGAACTCTTTACTTAAATGCAGAAAGCAACACCATCTAATTTCCCTGGACTGGCTGGCACCATACTTGGTACCACATCACAGAAGAAAGATGAAAACCAGCTTCACAGAGAAGGGAATTAAATGGGCTCTGGAGCAGAATAAACTAATGCACATTGTTAGGGCTGCAGGAGAAGAGGTGTTAAGATTTTAACACTGTTCAGTATGGCAAGTCTCCATTTATGACTAAAACCTGACCGAACCATTTCTTCTCCAGATTACTCACATTTGTAAAGATGACTTGGGTACTGACAGCCATTCCAGCAAAACGGCTGATATCCCAACTCAGCCTAAGCCTTTCAGAGAACAAGCTGAACATGTCAAAGCCCCAGGCCAGGGCCCCAGATAGCTGCTGACAGTTACGTGGCATAACTGCACTGGCACACGAACAGTATTGAGCACCCCACAACACAGCCTCGAGTGAGAGATCAGCTTATTCCAAACCGTAAATGCGGTGCGAGGTCTCTAGTGGCACCAGATGCAAATTCAGATTCCTTTCATCACATCTGAACTGCCTTTAAACCCCACGTGTGGAAGTCCAGCAGCAGCAGCGCTTGCAGGGTGGAGAGTATGTCAGGAGTCGAAGGCCCGTGACTCGGTGGTTCTGCAGCTCTACGTTCCCTTTCAGCACTGTCAGACGAGCAGCAATCTCCTCTGTTTCTCATTTATCTGGTTCAGAACATCGACAGTGTCTCTGATTAAGGCCTCGAAGATCCCATCTGCCAGCTGCATCTTTACACAGAGTTCATCCTCGTCATAGTTCACCCACTGTGCTTCTTCCTCGTGAAGTTCCTGCACCTTGGAGGGTAGAAAAGGCAACACAAACTTTACAATTCTGTTGCTCTAGGATAACATCCCCTGCAATGTTCCAGAAAGAGTCCAAACCAGCTTGTATCTGCCAACATGTCTGTCTTTGCACGAGATTACAGGAAACGCTTGGAATCGCAAAATAAACAGGGATTTATTTGAACCAGGCTATTTCCCTGTATGAACATTTCCTACATTTCATTGCAGTATCCATTTAAAAAGATTTCATATTCCCGCACAAGTTTTTCACTTGAAAGAACTCTACTAATGGGATATTCTTGGCCAACAGCAGAAGCACCATTAAAAAAGTCCCTAATTGCATATTTGCAAGAAGCTGACTCTATGCAGCTTAAACTGGTAAGAAATCATACAAAGGCCTTGAACGGGGGAAGGAGAGAAACAGAAGACTTTATTACAGTTCAGGCTATTTGAGTAAGAATTAGAAAACCTAAAAGGAAATAACTCACTTTTCCAATTCTGTATAGGAAGACAAAACGCTGGCATGTGTTGTAGGATAGTATCACCACTCATTTGCACAGAATACTCCATGCTTTGAGGGTTTCGACCGTGTTATTACAACTGGAATTTTGTACCATTAAAGCTAAGAGAGTAACTCAGAGAGTATTTATTTCCTTCTATTTCTAAATCGTTGACTAGCAAAATCCTGTTCTACTGGTCACTGGCAAATAGATGTTTTAGTAACAGACAGAAGTATATAATTTCATTCAGCAAATCAAGTCTTATCGAAAGTCTCTCCAAATTAGACATCTCTAATTTAACTTCATAAAAACTTGTCTTAGTGACCATTTCAGTATTACAGATAAATCCTAACAAAAGCTCGAACTTCTGAGAAAAGAAAGAGTGGGTACAAACATCACTTATCTTTAAAATGACAAATAAAAGCTGCTGAAAGCTCCTTCTTTGCTCAGCTTCAGCAGAAAGCTCCTCTCACCATAAATCCTACACTCTGAACTCAAAATACATTTACACTGTCACACAGACAGGTAGCCCAGACATGTAGACACTGCCAAAACACAGTTAAAACATACTGAAAATCCACTAATCCAGTACTGATCACAGAATCATAGAATCATTATGGTTGGAAAGGACCACCAGGATCATCAAGTCCAACCCTCATCCTAACATCTCTCTAGCCACCAGATCATAGCCTCAAGTGCTACATCTACTCATTTTTTAAACACCTCCAGGGATGGTACCTCCACCACCTCCCTGGGCAGCCTGTTCCAGTGCCTAATCACTCTCCCAGTAAAGAATTTCTTCCTAATATCTAATCTAAACCTTCCCTGACGCAACTTGAGGCCATTTCCTCTTGTTCTATCATTAGTACTTTGGGAGAAGAGACCAACGCTAGCCTCGCTACAACCTCTTCTCCAGACTAAAGAGACCCAGTTCCCTCAGCCGCTCTTCAGAAGGCATGCTTTCCAGACCCCCCACCAGCTTCGTCGCCCTTCTCTGGACCCGCTCCGGCACCTCAATGTCCTTCTTGTACTGTGGTGCCCACAACTGGGCACAGTACTCAAGGTGTGATAGTAGTGTCATTACCTAAAGAGAGTACAAGAGCTATAGCTGCAACACCCTCTCTCCCTCTTTTGCCTGAAGCTAAACCATGCAGAAACTTCTCTGTTTTGAAGGTGACAGCCACTGCAGCACAATGATGATTCAATAACCCAAACACAGCATGAAGCCTGAGAACAGGCTGCTGTGGGAACCTCAGGGAACCAGCGCTGCTTCAGGGTTTGTGGCCATTCATAAGGCCTCAGTTCCACACAGGGTTTCAGTCTGACAGCTCTTTTCTCCTCCTCTTAAGAGAGCCTATGGAGAGGGGCAGGGACCTCATCCTGCCAACAGCTTTGGAAGAGTCATACTACGTGCTTACACATCTCTGCGCTGCACACTCCACTTGGGCACAGCCTTCCCTCTGCATACAGCTGTCAAACACAAGGTGTTAATGACATTGTTATGCTTCTTACTAATAAGGAAGAAGCAACAATATCTGCAGTAAAAACGTAATTGAGATTGAATGCTAACAAGCAGTAAATAATTGGGTGTAAGTTTGTGTGGGGGCGAATGTCTGAAACAGACTTCTGAACTCTCAGGCAGAAGCTTGCTGCCTGCAACTGGTATGTGCTGACTTGTAAATTTTGATAAAACCTGGACCAAACAACAGCAGCATGTCCCAAGTCCTCCCTTCAACAGACAGGCATAAGATAGAAGCACTAATGTGGTGCTGGTCATGTGTAACGTTGCATCACAGACTATTTAGATGAGAAAAGCAAGAGATCAAGTCATGAAAAGAAGAGGTTGTGCCAAAAAGAAGCGTTCCACAAAAAGCAGAAGCGGTCTAGGAAAGAAAACTGTGGCCCCAAAGGGAGAAGGTGAAGATACTGGCTGGAGGAAGGATCCTGGAAGTGGAGGAAGACCCTGGAGACAAAGGATGTGGGTGGAGGCAAATCCTAGAGGACACCCAGGGGCCTTGACTGATGGCACACAAGATCAGTAACTGGGAGCAGCTGCACAAGCTCAACAGACAGGACTTTCTGCTCAACACTCCCAGGCCAGCAGCGACCTCTTTGCTGGGAAATCAAGACCTAGAGAATGTAACACTGAGGGGGGAAAGCAAGTGACTAAAATAATAAAGCAGGTTAAAAGTTCTGATCTCACTGGGCCTTAAGCAAACCCCAATATCCAGAGCCACACTAAGCTGCTGTTTATTCTGTCTCACCTCCAACAACGCAATGGGACAGTTCCTTTACTGTGTTCCAGGAGGAAGAAGAAATACATAGGATAAAGAAATGCCGGTAAATCAGAGAGCAGAAGGTAACTTGATCCAGGCAGAGAAAGGCTGGATGTTAAATAGCAGTGGGAAGATGAAGAAAGAAAAACAGTATCAGTGATTAATTTTCTCTTGCCTTTGTCATTCCCCTCTTTCTCAGAGGCACAGAGCACAATTTCCTTTGGCATTACAAGGACTTCCTCAAGCATACTTTTGGAAAACTAATAGAATGTGCAATTTGCAGCTGCAGGCAATCCTTGTTCATAGTGTATTCAGAACGCGTGTGGAAACTGCCGTGCTGCTTTGTGGGCCTAGCTGCAGACATCTGAGCCAAGGCAGTTGCGACTGCTTTGTCTGGGAAATGTTTGATCCACTTATTATATTATTACAAACTGTCGAAACCAGGACAGCGATTATCGTGGCATTCCTGGAAGCGGGCTATGCACTGTCCTCTGTGCATGCACAGCATTTAAGTTCTTGTACAACCTCAGGACAGAAGTAAAACTGCATATTTGATAGCAGGAAGTTCAGTTCTCTATACCAGAGAGAAGCTGCACCTGGGCAAAGTCAGCAGAGCAACAGTTTTAATGAAACTGGGTTCCATCCTACAGGAAAAGATAAACAATAACAGAAGGCTGTGGGATGTTTTTTTCCATGCACTTTTTTTTTTTGTATGCATGCCCCTTTTTTTTTTTTTAAATACAGAAAGAAAGGGCATGTACACAAAAGAGAAATCAGGAGGTAACAAGGTAGCATGATACTGCTGGCCATCTAATAAATGTTATGGTACCCAAAAAACAACATTTAAAATAATATAATCTGAAGGAAACTTTAGAGAGTATGTTGAGTTTTGACTTCTGGAGGTTCCCATTCAAAAGCATGAATATCTGCAGAATAAACTACATATAAGGAGTCACTAGATCATCTGGGAGACTGTAAACAATAAAAATGCAGATATAAACTAGTGCCTTGGAAGAACACCAGTAGGAGGAAGGCAGGCAGGTGCTTTCTCACAGCCCTTTGCTCTCCAAGCACCTGGAAATCTTAAGATGCACAAGTGTGCATAAAACCAGGCTTTGATTCTCTTCTTATTGCTGCACTTCCCTTGGGTTTAGATCTCGGGTGCCGTAGAACTGGGCTTTCTGATTAAGCCAGCTTGACAGGAACAGCTTTGGCTTTTTTGCAGAGCTTCTGCATGGAGAGAAAAGTTCTAGCCCTTAAGTCAACAGGTCAGAAGATCAAGTACTTTTGAGCACTCTGTTGGCAGGCCTCTCAGGTGAGAAAACTAAACACAGAGGTTTGGCAGTATCATGTGAGCTTTGCTTTCTCAAGCTCCAGATAAAAGGGAAGGGGGGATGGCAGGGAAAGCAATGGCAGAGTTTGTGCAAACAGATCAGCACAGGGAGTTTTGGCTGAAGACCCTAGTGGGAAAAAAAAAAAAGAAAAAAAAAAGAAAAGGCAGTGGAAACAGTCTATTGTTAGCACCTGAATGTAAATAATGAGAAAAAAGGGTTCTTGCTGTAGTGTAAAAACAGGTTTTGGTGTAGAAAAATGCAGCGCCTCAGCCTACATGTACATTTGAGAGTCTCCCACAAAGCACAGACAGCATAGATGTGACAGAGGTGCCAACATGAAGGCAAATGAGAAGAAAGCAAATACTTAAAACGTTCCTTTAACTTGATTTAAACAAAGGAGCTTTTCATAAATATGAACCTCCCATACTTGTTTACTGAAAGCCCAGATTTGCCGTAAATGTTAATAACCGAGGCAATTATCTAGTAGATCACAGAGATCTCACAAGAAACTCCAATACAAATGCTTTCTGAGAAGAGATGCCTGATCAAAATTAACAGTGCTGCAAAAGAGGTGAGGAAGGTGGAGGTTTTGTCACTGGCAGAAAAACATGGCTCACTATTGGTGTCAGTGCTGGGAAAGCGCAGATGAAAGTCAAAATGCAATTAAAGATGCAGTGGCCATGGGAAGTAGCAAAAATCAAGGCAGAGCAAGGAGGTGAAGGACTAACCCATCCTGTTCTCCCTTTAATTCCCAGCGGATGTGATGTCTGACTGCAGTCACCCACAGCACCCAGCATCACAGAGAGCATCAGGCTGCTTCTTCTCCTGTGCCCCTTCCCCACCAAAGCTGAACCTTTGCTGGGGACAAGAGCACTGGGAATTTGCTTTAGTATGATAAACTCAGAAAGATGCATCCAGGGATTATGAGGGCGAGATTAAGCTAGGCAGAATAGCCTGACACTTGGTCTATGTCTTCAGAAGGAACAAGAGGAAATTCAGCAAACGCCATGGCTCCTGGTTTCAGACCCACTCAAACATCCATGCAGATGATGCCACTATTTGACAGTTGTTACTAATATGCTGGAGGAGGTATACAACAGACGCCCCTTCCTCCCCTCCCCTAGTCATACCCAGCTCCTAGGTCCTATGTGTTCAATCCTCTCATGAAAGTCACTAAGAAAACCATAGTTATCTCAAAAGAAAACTCATTTGAAGGTTAGTTTTACTTAAAGAGGAAATAAAGAAACTGGGAAGGACCTGTACTCAATGTTTGAACGCAAATAACAGAAGCCTAAGAGTGTTTACCTCTGCTCAGAAAAGATCATGTTTTATTTTAACAGTCCACCTTCATAAGCAGTAGAAGAATGTGGAGAATTAATCAGCTCAAATACATACTCACACGAAAGCCTCTGCACATTGCAAAGAGGTGTATATTGGCTAAATCTTCACAAAAACTTGAACAAAGCATTTTCAATTTGTGATTTCTGAAGAAGCTTCTATGGCACCTAAATCTACCAAAAGTATCTTAAATTTCTCACCAGGAAATGGCCATGTTGTACTACTTGAATGTAATTTAAACAAGATTTGGTAAAATCCAAAACTGACCTCTCAATTTAGGGCTATACCATGAGTTACTGGCAGATAGGTAGCAGATCCTTCAAAAACCTGGATATCCACTTATGACCCTGGATTTGAGTTATCACAGAATTCATGACCTTAAGCACAAATTGGAGGCTGACTAGGAAATGGAGAAAGCTACCCAGGTACTTCACATTTTATAGAGATTTTAACAAAATAAGGTAAGAGAAATTGAACACTATCTCCCTAGGTTTTCAGTTAGAAGATTTGCTGATAACGTCTCACAGTACAGTATAAATTCATTAGCAATGCCACACACTGCCTTATTCCTAACGCAGGGCATGCTGCAACCTTTGCAGAGTTGCTCCCAGTCTTCAACTACAGTTTTATGACCATATTCTTGTGAGAACAAAATTAATTTTAACACATTATTTATTAAGCCAAACTTATCAGAGTTGCATTAATCTTCGATGTCTGGGTTTGCCTGTAAATTGCAGACAATATTGTCTGAACTTCAAAGTTATTCCATCTAAAGCACTTTGGATGCCTTCAGCTAGAACAATTTTTTTTCAGTCACAAGTCTTTCTTCCCAGGTATGGTTCAAAGAAATTAGAAGATTGGTACAGAAGCACAATAGTGGCACTATTAGTTCTCTCGGTGATCTAAACATAAGACTTTTTTTGTGCATGCTTTAACAGCCTCTGTATGCCAGAATGAAGTGAACTAGGATATGCAGGATATATACACAGATTTTCTATTTACATAAAATTAAACCCCTGGGAAAAAACCTATATTGGAAGCCTTCCACTGATGGCCAATTAAAAGACCACACGACCCATGACTCGAAGTTACTTATATGCGTGCGTGCGTGGAATCAATTTCAGGTATAATTAAGTGAAGCACGGTGTTAATGACAACTCATATTCCTAAGCAGAACCTTCACTATCATTATAGCCAATAAAGACGTTAATTATCCTGCAATACAAGCCAACAAGTAACTTTCAAAACTAGTACACAGCCAGATAGGCTTGATCTTATGCTGTTCTAACGCTGAACTGTCTCTGCCTCAGAGGCAGCTAGTTCATGACAGGTCCTAACAGGAGCTGAAGTCCTGCGCGTTGCTTAGCTTTGAGGAAACGCTTAGCTGTGGGTACCTTCTGTCAGACTGGGGACCTTGTACTAGGGACTATCATGTCCCACACCGTCTTTTCAAAGTCTTTGTTGTCCTAACCCAATAATTTCTGCAGCCTCGCAGTAGAATCCAGTTAGCAATCTGGTCTACTGAGTTCTCAGTGTTACTGCCTCCAGTTAAACCATATTACTTCAAAATACTAACATTTTAAAGAAGAAAAAACATATTCCCTTCCCAGGGAAAATATTTACTCTCCTTTCAGTCAAATATTTCAGTGTTTCATTCTGCAAATTCATGCATTAAATTTTTGGGAGAGGGTAAATTTATACTCCAGTCAAATCAGCAGGCACAAAGAGAATTCACCCAAGTTGCCTTACTTCAGTGGCACTGGACTTCTATTTTTATCAATATGATGCTCTCTAAAATTAAACACCTTTTATCAAGGCCTCATGCATGCTTTGTATTCTGAAAAATACAATTTATATACTGAAAAATACAATTATATATCACACTTCAGTCTGGTGGACACTATCTGACTTGATCGCTTATTTTCACCCACTGACCAGTATATGATCTACTCGGTCTCGTTTCTTCCGCCCAAATTTCATCATCTTCTGCCAGTCTGTTTTGTGATTAGGCTCCTTCCTCAGGCTGAACAACTTCAGTACTTCAGCTGCAATGAAGCTCTACGGAACAGTAAAGGTGAGGTTTATGATTTGAGCTAAGAAATGAAATGTATGCACACAAACACACAAAATCCACATTATATAATGCCTAACGGTTTTCTGTTTAGCTAAGAAACTTAGGCAGTAAGCATGAAACTTCTGGTGAATGTCTTTGAGGCAGCATTACATAGACAGGACAATTATTAAATCCATAAATGGGTTAAAAAAATTACACCCACTTCTGTAACAATCTTGAGAACAGAAACTTTCAGTTAAACAGTGCAGCAAACAGGAGACTATGATAATTCATTTTATGGGAGAATATTAAAGAAAAGCAGGGTGGGAGTTTGGCATCCTTGTGTGGTGCCCTGCTCTCCCCTGCCACATGCTTTTGAAAGTCTTCTCAACTAACAGAATGATCTAGATGTGATTTCTCTCTTCTAGACAGTTCACATGCTGTTATGTTCAGCAGGTTAATCAAAATACAGTGAATCCCCACACAACTTCAGAAGAAACAGTACAGGCTGTGTCCTGATGAGTTGCATGGAAGGTTCTTCCTTAAGTGCTTTCAGGGAGACAAGTTTTTTTTCTAAACGTCCAGACCTAGAAGTTTAATGTAGGTCCTGTGAGGGACTTTGTCCTTTCTTGAGTACCACCACCAGTTACAGGAGACCTTCTCTGGCTTGCCAAATACAACAATGGCCCTCACCAGTCAAATTTTAGGTCCCTCTGAGCAGTCACACTGTCCTCAGTGAGGCTGGCACAGGTGTGTATGAGTAAAAAATCCATCTCAACCCATTTGGCCCAATCCTACTGTTGGATTCACACCAATATATCCATATAGAGCTCCACCAAAATCTGCTAAAGCAGCAGTTTGTTAGCATACCGATTTTATAAGATCAAGGTCATCCCAGCAGTTCTACACAGAGGACTAAGTTTAAAAGCAACCAATACCCACCAAAAGGACAGGGAGGCAAACCTGCTGAGTAAAAAAAGGACCATTTTGACAAACTTCCTTTCAGGTTTGTAAACTCCTTTATCTTCTGAACTCACTCCTTGCTGGATACACCCGTTAGGGTCTTTTAACACGCCAGCAAGTGCCAGTACAGTATTTTGCATCTCACTATCCCTGTGTGACAAAGATTTCTTCCTACCTTGATTTCATCCAGATCATTTGGATCTTTTACTCGGCGAAAGTAAGCAGATGCGATCCTACACGGTTTCATCCAAATAGGCTGATTTAGATTAGGATCCTCAGCAAAGATTTCCCCAAAGATCTCTCTTGTTAAATCAAATACCACCTTAAGAAAGAAAGAAATAAAAGTCAAGCTGCAGTTGTCCATGGTAAACATTTAAGGGGCAAGAACAAAATGCCTGAAGCATGTACCTTTTTATAAACCTGCTTGTTGATTGTGTCTGTGTCCTGCTCTTTGAGGGTACTACCAAGAGCTGAATGATGGCTGAAACTTTGAAGATCATGACCCAGCTCTTTCAGTTTCCAGAGTTCCTCAGCTGCTGCATGCACCATACCTTCCACCTCTACCGCAGTATGAGGGACCGCCAAAGGCTCTTCACATGGCTTTGTTGGCACCTTCTGCAGTCCTACCCTGGGCAGCACTGTTGGTTCCTCAGCCTGCTTCTGCTGGACCTTTCGGGAACTCAGGCCATAGTCCTCATCAAACCAGTCTTGATCATCTCCCAGCACACTCAGGAACTCCCGATTGAGCTCCAGCTCTGCCAGTCTCTTGGCAAGCTCTTCCTGACCACTGGCACCAAACACTGGACTCTCCTGTGAATTAAGAGCCACAGAGTAAATATAGAAGCAGTGTCACACTATTGTCTAAATCAAGTTTTTAAATGCTCAACCGATGTAATTGGCAATACATGCACAAATACTCAGAAAACCAATAAATAGCCCACGGTAAAATCAGAAATGTTTGGATTCAAAGACCTGGGGTTTCAACCACTCCCGCTGACTGCTTTCAGAGGGTTCCTACAGAGCTTGAAAGACTGTGTCCTGCCCACCATCTGTCCTGATGTTTAACTGTTTATGAAAGGCCAAGTGGTTTAAAAACTCATAGTATGACATACAGCTTCTCACTTCATCTACCAGTGGTCTCAGATCTAAATCAGCAGCCTAGAAGTTTTTAGCAGGTGATGGCTGTTTCAGCGACTGAGCAGTGCCTGCACTGATGAAATGGGCTGAAGCTTTCTGTGATGATAACACATTGAGCTCAAAGGCAAAGCAGGCAGGTTTACTGGGATCTTAAGCAGAAACGCCAACTCCTGTATCTGTATCATTAATGGTTCTTCTTAGGAAGCTTGAACTTTCACCGCTCTTGATATATTAGTTCAGTGGATAGAGCTGTCTGACACCTTAACGATCTCCACAGCAATTAATTATGTTTGAGGATGATTATTTCATATCAAGAATTGACAGAGGTGAGTTTAAGAGTCTATTGTATTTTGTCATTTTTAGAATAAAAACCGAGGGTAAGGATTAAATACAAATTGAACACATAAGCAGAATGCAACCTAAATGCATCATTTTTCACTTCCACATGACAAAAATCCATCTTTCGGTCTGAAAGTCTGACTACTGAAATGATCCATGAACTGGGATACACAAGAACACACATGTAAGATACACACATCCAGGCAACCTCCACATCACCCAACAGAAGTTGGGAGAAAACAAACCGGTACCACACCACATTCCTCAGATTCAATCCGTATCAGTCAAAAGAACAATCGACTCTTAAAATCAGTGCAAGATGTTTGATACTCACTGGTCTGGGACACATGTCTGGAGAGGAAAGTTCTTCCCTTTCATCTTCCAAATTGGAACTTAGAAAAAAGTTATTCAGTCCATTGTGAATGGACTTTTCTATCTGCTGGGATGAGGTACTGGATTCCTCCTTCACATCACAGAGCTCCTGGTTGCTGAGCTGTATTTTCTCATTCCTGACCTTCTTTATTTGCTGTAGCTGACTGACCGTGTCTTTCACAAAATCTCTAAGTAGACTGTCTGTCAGCAAACCAACTTTTTCCAGTTGGTCTTTTGACTTTTCTTCCTCTCTAAGTGGTAGCCTAAGCTGGGCTTCTAATTGGTTCTTTTCTTTTGTCAGTAAATCCAGAAGTGGTGTTGCAGCCTTCTCCACAACTCCCAGAGACAGATCATCTAACTTTTCAGCACATTCCTCCCCCAGTGTCTTCTGCCTCTCCAGTCTTTCGGAAAAGAAATCTGAGATGTCATCCAACTGAACTGCAGAAATCTCACCCACAACGCCAGAAACAAGAGGAGCAAGGCTGGCCTCCTGTTTTGCAGCATGCTTCAGATAATCCACCACTGACTGTTCTTGGACAAGTGATTTGGTAGCTACAGAAATCTCCTTTATGCTGTTTTCTGTAGAAGACAACTCTTCATCAATCCTTTCCTCAGCTGAGGCTTCTGAAACAGCTGTGTCTGCAGGAGCTTTACCCTGGGAATAGTACTCTGTAGCCTCTCTGCTCTGGCTTTCATCCTTTTTGCCTGGTTTGGAAATTGGTCTGTCTTTCAGCTCAGCTTTGTATTGCTTCTCCAGTCTACCATCAAAGAATGAGTCTTCATCCTTATTTGTGTCTAAGTGGCTATCAGTACTTTCTATAATGTGTGAGATTTTTTGAGGAGGAGCAAAAATACCATGTTTTTCTTTGCAATCAAAATATTTAATACCATCATAAGTTCCATTATTGTTCCCTTCAGGTTTATCCAACTCCACACCAGCCCAAAACCCTTTGGCAAACTTAGTCAGACCTTTGAATCGCAATGTTCCAGGTTGGACTTTACTCACAAGTACTCTGTCACCAATGTTGAAATTTGGCAAGTCATCTGTTTCTTCTGTGATCAAAACAGAGGCCCACAGTGGTGATTCAGTAGGGGCTTGATCTCGCTCCACATCTCTGCGTTCAGTATTTTTTATAAGTTCTGTTGGGGACTTAAGTTCCAACAACCTCTCTGAATGCATACTGCCAGAGAGAGAGAGAGACCTGTCACTGAGGTACTCACTGATTTCGCCATCGCTGCCAAGGCTGGTGGATCTGCTTCTGCTGGTCTGTGTGTGCTGTGACCGCTCTGTCAGTGACCGAGAATCCCCATTAGAGGAGAGAATAGATGCTTCAAAGTCATCTTTGTAATGTTCCTCAGGAAATGTTTCTTCAACTGATGCTTGTTTTCTGGAAGAGGATCCTTCGAAGTCTTCAAGGTATGATGGCTCCTTTTGACTAAAGAGTTGTTCTGAAAGCAGATAACCTTTTTCCTCTGCTGATTTGCTAAGTTTGTGAGAAGACTCTTCTACACTTGGGCCAGTTACAGCATCTTTATCTGATAGTCTCTGCTCTAGGATTTCTTCCGTACCATGAAGACTTTCCACAGCCAAGCCAAAGAGTTCCTTCTGAAAGCATTCATTGTCAGAATGGAGGGCTTCCTTTGGAAGGATGTCCAGTGAACTCTCCTGTTCTTTATCTAATGTCAACAAGACATCAGAACTCTTCAAAGGCTTAATATGAGAACCTTCAATCTCATGTTCCTCGGACTTTATGTATTCCAAGTCTTCCTGTATCTCAGATTTATGACTGAAGGCAGCCTCATCACTGGATGCTTTTACCACGTTGTTCATATCTAACATATCACCAGATGCTGCTCTGGAACTTCCTGGTGACGTTAAAACAGAGGAAGATGTCTCAGAAGGTTCTTCTGCATGAACATCTGTCACAGCCATCTTCTTGGTGTGCACAGACACAGATCTCTCAGTTCTTGATGACACAGCATCTTGAAGGAAAATAACAAGTAAATTGTAGCGGATCGTATAGTCTGCATTGTTTTATTGAAAACTTCTATCACAGGCAATAAAATTAACATCAAGATTTATATGCTAAAACAAGATACAAACTAGTGCCTTGGAGACATACATTTCTAGCTGTCTTAGAACATGAGCAACATTGTTTCAGTTCCAGAGTTCTAACCCTTTCTTTCCAATTCTGTTCCTCATGCCAGTATTTTATAGCACCATAGAATACTTAGCTCAAAGTAAGGGCTCAGTTATTTGTTTGCAAGCTGTAAATACACCCAAGATTAAATTGGTAGATAATTATTAGATAATGATCAACAGCAAAACATAGGAATAGAGGTTTTTTTGAGAAATTTTTCAAAATCCTTCATTATTTTTGGTTTCTTTACTTTCCTCAAGTGATAAAGGAATAGAAACAAAAGAAAGGAAAATGGTTTACACATAAATCTCAGCAAGAATAAAACTCAATACTGAATACACAGGAAACCATAAAAGCAGAAGCCTACTAAATACAAATAGTAAAAAATACAGTTTGATCATTATGGTTTTATAAGTCTGCATGCTCTCTTAAAACCTCTTCTTAAATCAAGAAAGAAAAGATTAAAGAAGTTTAAAACAATCAATCTTAAAAACCTCCACCTGTAGTACAGATTCTTCCAGTTACATACCTCCATGCTCTGAAATGGATTCCAAGGATGCTCTGGATCGCTCTGATTCAGCCAGTGATTTCCAGTTTTTAGCTGCCTCAGATCTAAAATTGAAAAATCAAACTGCATGAATCATGATTACACCAGAGTGTGTTGTTTTGTTGTTTTTTTTTTTAAATAAATAAAAATGTAAATACGAGCATCTATAATTATAATACCACACCAATGATAACATAAATAGTTTGCTTTGTCAACACACTGTGACCTTAGAAAATAGGAATGGGGACAGAGAAGAGTTTGCAAGTCCTGGAAAGTAACTTTAAGACTAATCAAGCTTTAGCTTTTTTTTCAGCCAAAAAAAGAGAAAAAGCTAACTTTTTATTTACTTGAATACACTAAAATTGCACCATCTTCTGGAGAAAATGAAACATTTAAAAATAGAGTAGAAAGCACAGAAATCACTTGAATTCTCTACCTTTTAAAATATAAGATGTAAATCAGATTTAAGCTGCAAAGATGAATGGTTTGTCTCACAGTGTGGAAGGCATAATGAGTGACCAAAATGGGAAAAAAAACCCCTTCAGGTCTGTAATCCATACAATAATTTGGCACAATTCTTGCATGATTGAAAATTATTATTCAGAAAGAACTTGAAAATAGGACCTGAAAGGCTGGGCAGGAGAAAAGTGAGATGTGTACAATGACAGGACAGTACAGCTTATCTGTCTTGTGTCTAATGAGACCAGCAAAAAAGTCAACAGGACACTGCCACTGGCCAGTGCTTTAAGGAAGAGCAGTTACCAGCTATCCTTGCACTCATGGCTTCTACTGAAACAACGTTCACTGCAGTTTCAGAATAACCTCAAAAGAAGAAGAAATCCCAGTTACCTATGGAGGGGTGGTGCCTTGATCTTAGGTTTTTCAGCAGCAGCTGAGGATGGAGTTTTAATCTGAGGTTTGGCTATTGGTGATGCCTCCAGATCTTGGCTCAGCTCTGCTTCGGTCTTCTTGATAAACTCATCATACGACTGCACGCAGAACACAGTTACAGCTGTTAGTCTACTAAACTATAACCACAATTCAGCAATTAGAAACTAATAAATGAATGAAGAATACTCTCAGTTTATCTGCAAACCAATCTGTTTAACTTCCTAAAGCTCTACTGTTGTGAATTTCAGAAATTTCAACACTTTACTTCCAAAAACAAATGGCATCACTATTTAATCCGAGCTAGGATACTAATGTGTGTAAACATATAAAAGCCCCCTGAATGCTGCTAGTAATCCATTAAAGATATAAATTTTAAAAGGGAATAGCATTTTTGCCTCAAGGCTTTGGTTCATTACTGGAAACAGCTAAACAGCCAGAACACAGCCATACTTCTATCACAATAATGTGTCTTTCACAGTTGTTGATCCAACATTCTGCCAACAACACTCATGTTATAATGATTTATCAAAGGCTAACAATCTTTTACTTCACCCTTCCTCCTACTATTCCTAACCTCCAGTTGTTTGATCAAACTGGCTTCCTGG
>JAVSBS010010243.1:24809-55811 GCA_033124195.1 Coracias cyanogaster | reverse complement strand
GAAAGGCCACAAGAAGGTCTCCCCAGAGCCTTCTCTTCTCCAGGCTGAACAACCCCAACTCTCTCAGCCTGGCCTCACTGCAGAGGGCTTCCAGCCCTTGCATCATTGTTGCGACCTCCTCCGGCCCCACTCCAACAGGTCCATGTCTTTCTCATACTGGGGGCCTCAGGGCTGGACACAGTACTCCAGATGGGTTCTCATGAGAGCAAAGCAGGGAGAGGCAGAATCACCTTCCTCAGTCTGCTGCCCACACTGCTTTTGATGCAGCTCGGCTGGGGTTTCTGGGCTGCAAGCACATGTTGCCAGCTCATATCCAATTTTTTGCTCACCAGCATCCCCAAGTCCCTGTCTGCAGGGGTGCTCTCAATTGATTTATATGCTGTCAATCCATTCCTCAGCCTCCACTGACACTGGGAATT
Organism: Coracias cyanogaster; assembly: GCA_033124195.1. NCBI lineage: Eukaryota > Metazoa > Chordata > Aves > Coraciiformes > Coraciidae > Coracias > Coracias cyanogaster. The sequence continues at coordinate 55,392 of JAVSBS010010243.1, read as the reverse complement.
GCCACGACCCAGGTACAGGACTTCGCACTTGACCTTTTTGAACTTCATGAGGTTCACACTGGCTCACTCCTCAAGCCTGTCAAGGTCCCTCTGGATGGCATCCCATCCCTCAAGCTAATCAACTGCACCACTCAGCTTGGTGTTGTTTACAAACCTGCTGAGAGTGCACCCAATCCCACTACATCATTAATAAAGATCCAGAAACAGTGAGGAAAGTGTAAAAAATGTTCACTGATGAAGAACCTCTTGACTCTCTATGACTGAACAGAGCATGCTCTATCAAAGAGTCTATCACTTGAGAAAGATACAGTTACCTGACCAATTGGTTGTAGATATACAGCTGGAATTTGGGGTGGAGGTTGGGAAAACAGACACTGAGAGAAGCCCAGTGGTGAGACGTAAAGACAGAGAAGAAGTAGTGAACAGGAGAGCAGTGTCTACAAAATAAGGAGGAAGAGTTTAAAACTAAGATAGCAAAAAAGGCAGAAAGAACGAGAAAAGGATAGCATCTAGCAAAGAACTTTAAAATTAATTGCATTTAACATTGTATAGTTATTACCCAACATCCGAAGTAGAAAAACTATACACTGTTAAGCAGAAGGTTATAGAACACATACATATATTACACTTCATTTTCTGTTAATTAAAGGCAAGCTACTGTCACACTGCTGTATTTTTCTTCAAATTTTGGAAGGAGTTGTATTACTTTGATGCAGACTTCCACAGGCACCGGTTAACTTATCTCAACCTGATCTTTTTGCAACTCCCGCTATTCTACCTGTTGATAAAGTATATTATTAGCATTAAATAGCATGCTGGTTTTGCTATATGAACAACTCTGCTAATCTGAATCTTCACACGCATTTTCATTCACCTGGCGAAACCTCAGTAAAATGACTTCTCCAAAGGTAAGCACCAGTGAAAGGAAAAAAAAAAAAAATTAAATAATGTATTTTTAAAGCATGAGCAATTCCAGGAAAAGTCCAAGATATACCTGTAATTCAACTTCTAGCTGCTATTTTGGTATTTTTGCAACAAAGTGCAGACTTGGTCTCAGAATACTCACATACTGCCTCTTTCATTTGAGGTACTAACTACACAAAGATAATTGCTATTGTTTTTTAAAAGAATCTACATAAACTTACAGCTGTGCTTAAAATGGTATTTCCTACTGAATTATCATTTTAAGCTAATTCCTAATGAATTATCATATTTATAGAAAAATACCATGCTCCATGTAGATCTACCAACTACAATGCAAGCTAAGAAGCATATTAAGGAAAGGCAAAAGAAAATGAGCACTTAATCAGTTCTTCTACTGCACAGATTATCATTAAAGTTGCATATGCAAGGAAAGCAAGGGGAAAGTGGTTAATTCTCTTTGACAGAGCATGCTCCTGTTCACATGCAGGCTACTTAGACTCATCAATTAAAATTCAAACAGAACTGTTCTTTCATTGTCCTTTTAGCAGAAAAGAAATATTAAAGCTGCCTCCTACGTAAGGAAGCGAAAGGATTTTGGCCTTGCTGTGGAGCACAGCACATGTAGCATAGCAGGCTTGCCCAGTTCCCTCCTCTACTTGTACTTTACTTATCATTCAGCTTGTTTCCTGTTGCCGTACCTCAAAACCTTTTTGATTCCCTTCAAATGGCAGCTTCCTACCATTACACCCCAAACCAAACATCTTACTCTATTACACTTAATATTATCCTTGTGTGTTTTACAAATAAGGACATTAAAATGATACCAAGTCAGCACTGGTTTTCCATCAGTAAGCACTGCTATAGCTATCAAAATACCTGCAAAAGGTGTGCAAAAGCTGTACAATTAGGAAGATCAGGCTCTATAGAATCATTTCTGGTTACACAAAATACTACTTCCTTTGAACATACACAGCAATCCAAGACAAAACCATAAAAACAAAAATACACAACCACAAAGTTACATCAACAGTTTCCACTTGTTCTGCCTAAAAGCAATTGTTTCAGCTCAAATCCTGCTATCCACCTTTTGAAAAGTACTCTCCAGGTGAGCAATATTTTGGACTGATGATTAAAGTATTTTTAAGGGTGGAACATTCTTTCTATCCACTACTATCCCTTGCAATGGTAAGAATAATTATTCATAAATATTTAATAATCTTCTGCAATTGTAAGCATTGCTAAGAAATGAAGATACTTTCAAAAAGAAGATTTCAAAACCAATATTGACAAAACCACTACCTGAAAAAAAAGTGGCAAAGGATGTCTTGAATATAAAACTATATTTGTCATTTCTTATAGTATTAATACTCTATAAAATAATTATCAAAATTCCTACAGTATAATGCGATCTACAATATATTAATACTCTATTAATACTATATCTCAAAATTCTTACACCGTAACTTGGTTTTGTAACACCATTTGAAATTTTCAGGTGGAAAAAAACAAGATAAACACCCTCTTTTTAACAAAGAAATAGAATCAGAAGAAAAATCTTGTTTTCTTGAAACCCTAGAAGTCAACATGGCCTACCGAGCACATCCCTTTCAAGTCCACCAGCTCCAGCCATTTCCCAACCTCAAAACATACTTTGAGAAAGCATTTACTGCTGTAACAACAGGGAGGTTTTCACATGACTCGGAATACCAAGAGTTTAGTTTTGGAAATACAACACTTGAGAAACTTGAAATCATTTGTGATTCTGGCTGTGTAGTTTACCAGATCCTTCCAGAAGAGTCTGAATAAAATAGCAGTTAATTCAGACGGGAAGGTGAAGACAATGTAACTAGAACATGTTTTTGGTTTTTTCCCCACTCTTACTCCTACGGGACTTTACCACACACTAATACATGCAAGTGTGGGAAATGTGCTTCTCAAATGCTTACAAGCAAACAGGGTGCTGAGGAGTCACAGACAGCTTGCCTTCATAAACGGCACTGCTGCCTTCTGGATGTTTTATCCAGCTCTGTTAGGAGCCTCAAGAGAAAAAAAAAAATGCATAGATCATCCACAAGGACTAAAATATAGTGACCTACCCTGGTTAAAAGTTAAAAAAGATTGTTTAAGCGAAGGCTACTTCTTGCGGTAACTGGCAGAGGCCAGACTTTTAGTCTCGCATAAGAATTTGAGGCTTCAAACTAATGAGCACATATTAGTGAAACATTTGGGGTGTTTAGTCCTACACTGAAAAAAAGCAGGAACAGGTTTTTTATTCATAATAATTTAAACAGGTGAAATAAACAGATTAAGTCTTAGTTTTCAGACCTAAGAACTGCACATATACTTAATTATTTCCTCTGTAGACTAACAACCATTTTCAACTCTTTTCCAACCCGTGGACCACACGGGAGGAAAATAAAGGTCTTATTAATGGCCTGTCTTCTGAGTCACACACATACACCCATTAATTAAGAAAATACAGAATTCATCCCTAGCTGATTTTAATGGAATTAGAACTGACATTCGGCAGCTGGATAATAAGGCAAAAATCATATGCCTGAAAAGCTCAATAACTTCCTGAGAGTCAGATCTCAAACTCAGTTACAAGTTTTTGCATAAGACTATTGCTATTTTTAACATTTGCTTCAACTTAAGATAAAAATTGGTACTGTAATTCCAGAGCCTCACTCCCTATATTTTCTCCCTTTAAAATAAAAGGGGAGATACAAAATACAGGCACCGTTTTGACCATTTGACTTGAGTCTCTCATTGCAAGAGGAACTGTGACAAGATGTAGCATCAAGCTGGAGCCTGTTGACATTCCTTGTATGTACAAACATCAGAATCCCTTATATTGATGAGATTTTTACCAACTCTATCAAGTACAAAGAATAGTAAAACCAACCTTCTATAACAAAACCTTGACCACACGGTCTGCCAGATTACAATGTCTGAATCTCAGTATTCATGTAAAAATCATAGCCCTTAAAATAACTGTTTCTAAGATCAATATAGTTTTATTAATGCTTCCAATCAGCTTAGATCAAAGTGTATGTGATAGCAATACCTCTGATTTTTAGTGTAGATACTGGCCAAACCAACCCGTTCTATGAAAATAGTAAACTTTTGTATAAGAAAAAAAAAAGTTACTTTTCATCCATTCTGCTCCGCATTTTTTTAAGTTTCTGCATAATGCTACTAGTCTCACTGCTGGAGATGGAGATTGGGGAAGGGCTGCGTGTTTCTGCATCAGTTGGAAGTGGTCTAGAACCGTTGCTCTGCTTGATGTCATCCTCGCTGTGGAGTTCCTGCAATTAAGTGTTAAAAAAAGGAAGCAATGTTAAAAGTAAGAAAGTTATTCTACAATCTTCCTAAAATTGTGTTAATTTACCTCACTTCTCCCCAGATTACATCAAATACTACTTCAGATCAGTCCATCCACCTCCAGATTTAACTTCATTTTCCAACTTCATTTTTATTTGACACAAAGTTTTTTAGTACACTCTTTTTCTCCATAATTTAAGTTTCCCCTAACTGTATATAGAACAAAAAAACTCATCAGAATTCAGTTACCCAAACAGGAAACCCATACCCTTTCTATATGACTATTATTAAACTTGTCTCCTCAAAATTTTTGTTAAGGAGGCAGACAGTTACCAAAATCCTGTCAAGCTATCTCATAAAGCAGATGCAAGAAACAGCATAATGACTGGAGCATTTCTGTGACAAGGAAAGGCTGAGAGCCCTGGGGTTGTTTAACCTGGAGAAAACTGAGAGGGGATCTGATCAATGCTGATCAATGGCTAAAGGGCAGAGGTCAAGAGGATGGGGCCAGACTCTTTTCAGTGGTGCCCAGTGACAGGACAAGGGGCAATGAGCACTAATTAGAACAAAGGAAGTTCCACCTAAACATGAGGAGAAACTTCTTCACTGTAAGGGTGACAGAGCCCTGGAACAGGCTGCCCAGAGAGTGGAGTCTCCTCTGGAAGCTTTCAAAACCTGCCTGTACGCGATCCTGGGCAACCTAATTTAGGCAAACCTGCTTTAGCAGGTGGAGTGGGACTAGAGGATCCCCAGATGTCCCTTCCAACCCCTACTGATCTCTGATTCTGTAATGACCCTAACACACAAAGCAGCAAGTTTTGGGTTTAGCGCTTATATTTACTATTTGGAGTCTGACAAATAATCAAACAAAATAAGAGCCTGAGAGATCTTAGCATCAAAAAAATTACATTCCCGAAGTCATTAGTTAAGCCTGAGAATTAAAAAACACCATCTACTGCCCAGATCCAGATGAATTCCCTTAAACAATGCTTTAAAGAAATTAAACATAAAATTGCAGACATAAAGAGGATAAGACCTTTTGAGGCAGACAGAACTTCCAAGCAACTGGTCCAATCCAGTAGCTTTCCATTCCTATAAACACTGAAGTCAAATACCAGCTGCACAGCCAAAGAGGAAAGACTCCAACTTCCGTGCTGAACACTTACCAGCTTGTTTTCTCCTGCAGACTTCAGTTTTTCCTGCAGTTTCATTGTCGTTTGACGGATTCGTTCTATTTCTGCCTGCTGTTTAAGGATAAGTTGTCTCTCCTTTCGAGCAGCCTTGTTAGCCTCTTGAAGACGCTTAATTTCTGCCTTTTAGGTGTAAAAGATTAAGCATAAGAACTGGGACAGACACCTCTCAAGAACACATTTTTATGCTGTCACAGTGTCCGTGCTGTGGGTTTAAAATGACTGAAATTACCTAATGAATTAGCTAGCCTGAACTTCAGCAGCAAAGAACAGAAGATCAATTAATACATCTAAATCTCAACCAGTGAGATTATTGATATGAAGGACCCTTTTAAACAGTGTGCTAAATGCAAATAAAACTTATTAGTAAGAAATATTGCTAGCTTCCTATCCAAAAGCCTGCTATTGAGTTTTCTCAATTCTTAGCTCCTACAGTGTCTGAAATGTTTAATGGCTACACAGGGGTCTCCACAGGACTTCTCCAGAGGGCATCAGTTACCTTTTCCTGCTGTAACCTCAGCAGTAGACCACGCTGCTTCTTTCGAATAGGAGGCATTTTATCATCCTCTCCCTTGTCTCGCAAATGCCTGCAAAGAGATTGGAAGAAAGGATTAAATAAGAAAAAAGTGCACAACAACAACAAACCTTTTACTCTTTAAAGCAAAACGTTTCCTACCGTGCAGAAGAGTATATGCCTGTACTTAATCATTGACATGCTCTATAGTGAAATATTTTGTACTGTTTAGTCAAGACGGTCAAGAGATCTCACATGTAGGGGTAGAAGCTCTGCAGAGCTAGTGTGCTCACCATTTGAGAAAGACAGAAGGAAAGACACCTAGGTCACTACCTCACAATCCTTCGTCAAACCCACAATGACAAGATATTGGAAGAAAACGTCCTGTGAACAATGGTACTCTCATGCCAACCATAACCATAGAAAAGTGTTACTGATGAAATCTGGCCACCGGTGCTTAGTGGTATCACTAGATACTTCAAGCGGCACTCCATGACAGAGCATATGTTAGGTTGGAAACAAATCATTAAGGACAACAGGTACCCAGATTCACACAATTTGGCCTGAGTCAACTAAAATGACCTCCAACAGACATCAAGCAAACACAGTTCTAACTGTTGGACAGTTTCACACTTTCTTAAGACTTGTAGAGTAATGGCTGGGAATTACCTTCTCTGACTGGCATCAAACACCGGATGTTCTACTATTTCAATGAAATTCTCTTTTATCAAACTGCATTCCATGTAAACATCAAAGCACACCTACAAACTAGGGTCCTTTCTTTCCAAGTGACAGTAACATTTGTATAGATTATGGATGTCAGGTTAGTTCAACACTTCGTAAAAGAGGGGTGGAAGCAAAATCTAACAAAAAAATTCACGTAGAGGTTTAAGAAAACGTTCAGTCAGCAACAGTGAATAGTCAGAGCTGCCTTACTTCTTCTGGTGTTCCAGCCAAGCTAATTCAGCCTTGGTCTTCTCTTTCAGAGCCTTCTCCCGGAGTCGAAGCAGTGAGGACTGATGAGCTGCTCGCATTTCCTCCTCTTTCATGTATTGTCTTACCATCTCCATGGTAAATTTAGAGAAACTGTCTTGCCCCTCTGAGAATGGCATGCTTAACTCCTGGAAGACAAGATAAATTTAGCATGATTTGATACTACAGAAATTCCAAGGCTTTTTTCAATTATAAAGTTGTCGAGGTTTAGGGTCAAGTCCACCAGACTCAGATGAAAAGTAAAATCACTGAACAGAATTGGCTTGGTTCTAACTCAAACCAGGACATTCGTGTGTGTGTATACAGACATAGACACACACAAAATCAAATGTATAAAGGAAGTTCATTTTTCTCTCAGCTTTCTGCAGATCAGCTTTTTCTGCCTTGGGCTGCATGACAGTTTTGGGATGCCTTCTCTTGGGCCAGAGATAAACCACACCCTTGTACTTCCTAGTTGTGTGTAGGCATAGTAGGAAGACTTAATCCTCTCAGCCTTTATAACCTACCTCAAAAAGTCACTCCTCCAAAGCCACAACAGAACAGGTGAAGGCCTGGGTGGACTCTTCCGTCAGTCAAGTCACTGCATTTGTACAACAGTGACATTGAACATGATTCATACAACTCTATGTTTTGAGATGGTCAAAGAACCACAGGGAGGAAGAGAACCCTCAAGTTTGCAAACACAACTAAGTACGGCCCACTTGACGCTTATCAGCTCAACCATCTCAGTTCAGTTCATCTACCTTAATGTGGTTGCTTGACCTACCTTAATAGATGACAGGGCTGCTTTTTCTGGGGAGACTTCCTCATCAGAATCATCACGATGACCCCGTTTCTTCTCCAAGTTATTCCTGCGATGACTTTCAGAAGGCAGCAAAGACCGAAAAGACTTTTCCTCAATTTCATCCTCTGTCATGGATTCAGCAAATTTCAGGGAATACTCTGTTGCAACAGAAGTGGAATCTGAGGGAGAAATCAGGGAAGTGGTTTGATGCTCAGATATGTACATTGAAGGCAGTTTTACTCTATTTCATCTCAGTAAAGTTAGGAGGGCAGGAAAGACAGGGGGATAACTACTTTAACATAGAAAAACGGGTGTTTAGGAAAGAGTGACCTTGAGTTAGGTCACAAAATACTGTTGTCTAGTTTAAAAAGACCTAACAGACTTCTGCACACAGCTATAAACACATTTCTGTGGCTGGTGAAACATTTGTTGTTCAACCTGCATATTCAGCAAGGGAACATCTGGCTACAGCTAGCACAGCACAAAGTAGAATCACCCACAGACTCCATCACTGATGCACAGGACCTCAAAGGTTCCCATCTCACTGTTACCTCTTAAGAGGCCACCAGTTCACCTGGGGCTCAGCTTTCTGCACACAATCTCTCATTCCTTTAGAAACTAATTCTGAAACAGGACCTCCCTCCCCCCTTACAACCTTCAGATTAATCACATACAAACAGCAGTGCTAACCTTTTTCATCTGGCAGTGATAAAATACTATCACTTGGCAAGGAATCATCTACAGCAGTATGAGCCTGCTCTTCAATACTGCTAGTCGTCTTTTCACGACGGGAAAGCTTTTTCTCATTCTCCTTAGAAGACGGAACTGAAGGACTCTCTTGGCGGCTGCTGGTACTACTGTGTAATCAAGAGATACTTTATTTTAAAAAACTATTTTGCACATTTCAAAGTATTTATATTACCACTGTACGTATCATAACTAATATCCCAGCAACAATCGACGTGCAGAGAGTTTGGTTTTGTTTTTAAAACACAGCTTGGCTACTTTAAAATTCCAAGATTCATCAAGCTGCTGATTGACAGTGGAACTTGTTATTTTTATTCTACTTCAGAATGCGGCTTGTAGGTGTGCACACCCCCTATCTGGCAATGCCTATTGATGAGAAACCATTGCAAACATCTCTCCTTACAGTTTTTAAAAGGATAAGAGAGACGGCGATACTGCTGCAAATTAGAAGAACTCCAGAGGATAAGATCATTCAAGTTGTTCAAGATGAGAGGGCTGTGAGAAACTTCATGGAAGCTAACTAGATCAGGTAAGTGAACTGGAAACAAAATGCTGAAATCTACTATTAAACAGGCAAGATACTGAAAAACAACACCAGAAATGGGTCAAACCTAAACCTCAGGCAGGCTGTGCTCCAGGCACTTCATGTAAAATTTCAAGCCAGTGCAAAGCAGCAGTGAAAACAAAAACCCCTAACAAAATGACCAGATATGCAGAAAACAGGATAGAAAGTAATGCACATTATAGAGAAGGCAGTTCCATAGGTCCGTCCAGTGTGTTTTCAGAACATATGCTCCAGTCTATATTCTAGTCCATTCCAAAAAGACACAGAGCAATATAAGAAGGGCATAACATGCAAATATTTAGGACCAGGAGAAAGACTCATATAAACAGACACTTCAAGTGCCTTTTAGGTTACAAAGGTGATGCAATAGAAGTATACAAGTAGGGCACAGCACAGAAATCAGAATAATCTCAGCTCAACAGGTGTTCCACCCAAAGACAAGTTCTGACACCTGCAAGGGCAGAAGGTCCCACAACTCCCTACATCCCCATTCCAGTGTTTGACCACTCTTACAAGGAGCAGGTTTTTTTCCACAGCGGGTTTTCTTATTTGTGGAATGTCACCATTGCCTTTTGTCATCTCACTGTGCATCTCCAAGAACAGCCTAGCCTTGTGTTCCCTAACAACCCAGCTTTAGGATACTGCAACTAGATCCCTGTCCCCTTAGCCTTCTCTTCGCTAGGTTAAGTCAGTTCCTTCAGCCTCCTAAACCATCTTAGGGGTTCACCACTGGACTTGCATCAGTATATTAATGTCTTCTCTTTATTGAGGAGCCCAAAACTGGACACTGTATTCCTGATACAGTCTCACATGAGCGGAGCAGAGAGCAATAACCACTTCCCTTCACCTGCTTGCTAGACTCTTGTTAATTCAGCTGAATGAGAAAGCAGATGCGGAATTCAATTATTCTGAAGTCAGGAAAGAGAAAAGCCTTCAATTGGAACAAATACAGTAAACTCAAAACTGAGGACATTAACACAAAACATATTATTATACTGTGGACAACAGTATAGTAGGATTTTTAATTAAAGACAAAGCAAATTCTGGTAGGAACGTAAAACTTAAAGCTCTGGAACATAGGACAGGTTTACCTGTTGAAGGTTTTAAAACCAAGGAAAGTCAGTATTAAAAAATATTGAAGGCAATATCTTTATATTCCTTTGTACTTCAATTCTTATTTATAGCAAAAAAGCCCCTGCATAATATAAACTCTTCTCACCTCTGATCATGCACCTTTGATCTTGAGGACTCTGAATAACTATCAAACATTGGTGAGTACGTCTGTTTTGAGTCACCTGTCTCCTCTTTACTTTGTGACGTGGCAGCGGACTCACATTTCCTGAGAGAAACAGGTGTTTTGGGTAAATCTCTGTTGTCTTAAACTAAAGAGTAATACAGTTTTCGCAAGTTTTAATCTGTTTACTAGAAGTAGTAACAGTTAAAATTTCTGAAAAGACCACTTAAACCTTAGAGTAGTTAAATCATCCCAGAAAGCATTTAGAGCATCTTTTTCTACTCTTTCGTATAGAACTTCATATAACCAGTTAATGTCACCTTTGGGGTACACTATTTAGGGCATAAAGATGTAATCTTAATTCTTCTTAAATCGTAGAATTATAGAATGGTTTGGGTTGGAAGGGACCTTTAATATCATCTAGTTTCAACCCCCCTGGGGAACTCCCTCCCTGTCCCTCCCTCCCTCTTCCATGGGCAGGGACACCTCCCACCAGATCAGGTTGCTCAGAGCCCTGTCCAACCTGACATGGAATGTTTCCAGGGATGGGGCATCTACCACCTCTCTGTGCAACCTGTTCCAGTGTCTCACCACTCCCAAATTAAAGAATTTCTTCCTTATATCTAATCTAAATCTACCTTTTTTCAGTTTAAAACTGTTATCCCTCGTCCTATCCCTACACTCCCTGATAAAGTCCCTCACCAGCTTTACTATAGGCCTTTAAGTAGTGGAAGGCTGCTGCAAGGTCTCCCCAGAGCCTTCTCTTCTCCAGGCTGAACAACTCTTCCAGTCTGTTCTCATAGGGGAGGTGCTTCAGTCCCTTTATCATCTTCATGGACCTCCTCTGGACCCACTCAAGCAGGCCCATGTCCCAGCGCTAAACACAGCACTGCACGTGGAGTCTCATGAAAATTCTCACTCAATATGACACCTTACAATTTTCTTCAAGAATAGGTGAAGCAAACCCCATCTTATTTCCCTATTCCCAAGCTGTGAAACATTAGGGAAAACCTGTTTGTATCCGATCGGGCTCTCAGTTGCTTCATGAACTCTGAGTGATGCTGCCGCTGGTGATCAAACAAGGTGGTGACTGGAGCAGCTGGAGTGCTGACGTTCTCTGAGATGTGGGTTCGTGCTAACTCTGTCATCTGAGTACAAATAAAGAACAAAAAGAATATAAGGAGCTTATTAGCATCAAAGTGTTTTTTAAAAGAGAAGGTAGCCATTCTCACAGGAAATTTGCTGATTTATTGAACAAATGTGTAAGACTATCTTGTGATGGTTTGTAACGATATGCTTATCAATTTTGGTTGTAAATGGTACGTACTGCTCAGTAAATACATATTCTTCATGCAGAGTGGAATTACCAATAAGAAACTACAGACAGGCAAGACACTACTTATCATATCATTCTAATCAACTTAAGCAAATTCTGACCACTAGAATGATCTTCATGTAACAAGACATTCCAGCCCTACCATTACAATTCATTAAAAAAAAACCACAGGAGAAAAAAAAAAAGAGACAGAAACAATGTTTTCTTCTTCATTTGAAAGTGCATCTTGCCCAAAGAGTAAGAAATACTATTTCCAGTCTAAAGGAAGCAACAGGTTTAAGGTTCCAACAGTAGGCAAACTACCAGGTCTAAGACTGGCAGCATTAAATCAACAGATAGCCATGAAATTCTCCTTTTTAATGTATGGCAGGCACTCCGAACCTGACCAGAAATAAGAACAACCTCAGAAATCACAGCAAATAACATTGTTTTTTAGAAGCTTTAGAATTTACTATTTTTCTTCTTGTTCAAAGGTCTGCCTCTTGCAGAGCAGGGCACTCAGGCTGGTTCTGAAGGTAGCAATAAGCTGTATTTTAATAATTTCCAATACACACACTGAGCTTCTTCATTAATTGTTCGATTAACGTATGCATTAGTGCATAAAGTTTTATAAAAATAAGTGAGTATCAGGAGTCACTGGTGAACACGGATGGAAAAGCTACTCTGCTAGCCCATCATCACTGACCAGGTCACACCCCAACCTCTTCACTAGCACCTCTTACTCTCGGACTTCAAACTTAAAGCAAGACAAAGAGATTAAAATCCTGCATCAAAGAAAAGCTGTATTTGCTTCTTCTACCTTGTTTCCTAACTGGTTTTCACTCACTTCAGCTCTATAAACAAGAAAAGTTTGTCTTTATCCAAGACTTCACTCTGCTATCAACAACCACTGCAGGTATCTCAGATGCCTTTTCTGCTCCTCTAACCTAACCCATTCCTGTCTACTCAAAAATTATTTAAACTTCATGTATTTGGCAAAGCCCAGAACAAGTACACCAGTATTACTCTGTGGTCCCATTACCTATCATAAAACAACCTTGCTAAGCACCCGTATGTGCATAAGCTGTGAAGAAACAGTTATGTTCATGTCCACAGCCTTTTACAATCCATCCAACAAGCCTAATGCCTAGTTACTGACACTGCTAAACTATCAAAAAGCAAAAGCATTTTTTGGTTACCATGTTTCTTACCCATGTGTGAAGTGGCTGCTACATTTTGTGAACAACAGGTTTAAAAATTGATGAAGTGGTATATAAAACTGACTAATAAATAGTCCGTATACCGCAAGAAAAATGAGAAGAGACTCTGAAAAAGAAAACTTCAAACTCTGTACCAAGTGAAGAGCTCTCCTGAAGATCCTCCTCCCTCCTTTTTATTTTTTTTTTTTTTTTAAATTGTTGGTCTCCTACCTTCAGAAGTAAACAAAATTGCAATTGCTCCACTTTTCTAATTTAATTTGCATATGAAACAGATACAGGATCAATCCCTGATGGAGTGCAACTCCTACAAATTAAAGATGTTCTGTTCACTATCATCAATCTCTCCAGGAAGAACAAACGTTTGTTAAGTGGAAGATCATAAGAACAGTGAACAGGGATTTAAGGCTGCTGACTGACGTCTAAGTAACGATGCCAGAAAAGCTCCTTTGAAGTTCTATCATTTGTCATGTTATGAAGATGAAGAAGTTGCACTGAGAATGATATTGAACAGCGAACAACCTAGAGGCTAAAAAGTATTCAAAATTATACTGAAATTAGCACAGCTTCTTCCTTTCACTCGGAACCTCACCTCTCTGATCTGGTGACCTGCATCTGTAGTGAGAAGTGCAGTTTCTGCCTGCTTGGCTGCAGCCTTGCATGAGGTCTCTTGTACAGCCTCCTGCCGCAACTGGACCAGATGCTGCAGTGACTCTGCATGGACCTATGCAGAAAACACAGCCCGTTCAGCTCTTCAAAATTTGCTGGCTATAACTACAGTTTTACTTCTCAAAACTGGGGATGGGGGGGGGTGTGTGTGTGTGTGTGTGAAACTGGCCCCTAAGAGCTTTTTTCAGATATATTAAATCCCTTCACCACTTCCGTATGTTCACAGCTTCAAATTAAGAATACTCGTAGGCACGGATTTACTTACAGCATTTTGCTTCTTACACACTCCACATTTTTTGAAGGGCAGCATTACCTGAGCTGCCTTCTGCCTTGCCTCGTCCAGCTGTCTCTGACTTTCTAAAGCTTCTTGTTCGGCCTTGATTTTCAAAAGAGCTAGCTCCCGCTCGTGGCACTGATGCTGTGCCTACAGATCAGGAAAACAAGTTTTAATCATGCAAGTTAAATGTAAAGACCTTTTCTGTCTTAACCACTGGCTGCAACTACCTCTGAAAAGATCTAGATCTACTCTTCTGCTGATGCCTCTTCTGCTGAAGTAAAATTTTCAGCCTACTGACTGATGGTCTCCCTTTTTAAGTAAGTAATGCACATTCTCCATATTCTTCCATCACAGTGTAGAAAGAAAGAGGATTTAGGAGACCAAATAATTCAACAAACCAGAACAAGTAATTCTGTCAACATAAGGCAAAAAATATCCTTTTCATTAAGACAAGTGATCCAGCCAGAACTGCACTGCATGGCATTGAGATGCAACACCAAACCCAGTAAATAATCAAGTTTTTATTTTACGGAGGTACATAACCAAAGCAGTGATTCCAGCTAATGGTATATTAACGACATTGAGTAACCAGTTGCTTGGTGTCCACTTAAAATAGGAAAGAAACGGATATTAATTCTAAAAAATGGACATTATCAGAGATGGTCCATCATGCCCATTATGATTTCTCTGCACTGCTAACAAACGCATAACTCACCTTAATCTGATTAATTGTCTTGCAAAATAAAAAAAAGGAAGGTGAAGACAAGGAAGTATTTTTCCATTACCTTTAGAATCTGAGCCAAAGAAACACTCTCCTGCTGGGCAAGTGATACGTCTCGTACTCGTTCGAGATCTGAAAGCTGTCGTATAGCCTCCTCAATAGCACTAAGGTAGTTCAGTTCTGCTGATAAACGATGCTGAAGACCAGCAGGAGAGAAGCGCATACATCCTGCAGGATAAGACTTACTAGTCAACCTCTATGGACTTTAGTGCCCCACATAAAAGAAAAAAAAAAACAAAAAAAAAACTGCTCTGGGATTAGCATGGTTGTAACAAAAGAACTCACCGTTCGCTGAGGCTGCTCCTGCTACAGGCCTGCTAGTTCCCAGACTCAGGTCAGGGAAGGCTACATTAGGCTTCAGCCCTGATGCTGAACTTCCAGAAAAGCCAGCAGGTGACTTGACTCTTTCTGCTGTATTTCCTATAGAATCAAACTGCAACATTTTTTGGGAACTGGGAGATGGGGAAGAAGCCGGCGTCTTCTGAGATCTTCCCTTGTCTGAGAAACTGACAGTGAAATGAAAAAAGAAGTCAATACTCTCCTAAGTCCAGCCATTTGATAAGACAGTAAAGCAATAATCTAGTTCTTCCATTTATATGCACCAAACAGATCCACACAAAAGTCCTTCATGGTTTGCATGAGGCCCAGTCCACCTTAAGGAAGTGGCCTCACGAGATGGGTTTTGTACCCACATCCCAGTTTAGGGTTAAGATTCTAGAGCACCCTATTTTCCCCCAAATCTTAAACCTGGTTAGCACACACCGAAAAATAAAGTAAAAAATTAACATAGTATCTACATCATCTACATGGCCAGACAAGCAGTTTCAATGCCTCCTGTTAGGAACCTGGCATTGCAAGACACACTCATCCATCTGTTTTGAGAGTCTGAGTGAAGAACTTTGTTTTATTCATGGGAAATTAGGGCAATATTTTATATCAGAGTACAATGAACAGTATTTTTAAAAAGCAAACAGGTTACTATCAGTATATGGATGCAACGGAATGTAGTAAGCCACTGCCCTGAGTCTCGATCTCTTTCATCAGAATGTAGTGAAATGCCTGAAGGACAATACTTAAACAGTAAAATACTACAGAAACATTTATTCTTAAGAGACAGTTGAAGACATTGCTTTCCAAACACACAGAAAATGATGCAGACATGTCTTATATTTACTGTTTCAATGCTATTAAGCCAACAGTGGCTGCTTAAATCCCTTAGGAAGACAATCTACTTTACTTGGGGAGGAATTGCTGTATTTGTTTTTCTCTTACTACAGCCATCTATTGGGTTTTTATTTAAAACACAGGGGAAAAAACATTTCTGCATGCCCATCTTACCAATATTTGATCATTTATAACATTTTTTTATAACATGCCATAACACGACTGAGCTTAGCTATATTTGCACACAGTCTTATAAGGTTCATGTTACCTCATTAGGGAGTGTCCAGACAAGTTTTCTAATGTGCTGTCTGTATCTGGGCTCTGCTCATGATCTTTACTAGAATTTCTGGACTTCTTTGTCTGTTGGGATCCCCACTCTAATTCAGAGAGCATTTTTTCTTCTTCTACAGGACAGTGGTGAGAACTTCCATTGAAAGAGTCCAACCCTAAGAAGCAACAACATTGCAAAAGGTTCACATTTTATATTCTAAGTATGAAAGTCGGAACCACCAAGAGCCTCAAAACAAAGAGTTGAGAACTTTTTTTCCACGCTTAAAGATGCCTTTGTGTTGGAAGTCTATAAAACCAACATATAAATCTGGCAGCTTTCTAAAGGAGATTAAGTTCTCTTCTGCATATTGTGTCCACTGTCAACAAAGCCATCACACAGCTTTCATTTCATGCTATCATTAAATAAAGAAAAGCATTTGACTCTTCAATACTGATAATTAGAATACAGCCCAGCTCTCTCTGGGTAAGCTTGAGAATTTTGAAACAATAAGAAGATAGATAATTTGGAATGCCCAATCTTATTTTCTCATCCATTAATGACTTTGAAACTAGCTTTTCCTTATGTCATTGCTTATATAGTAAGAGTGTACCAAATATCATTTCTTCATGTTTTTGCAATATACAAGTTACCATAGGAAGAAGTATACTTAATAATTTGTGCACTACAAAAACTATCTGTGATGCAAACATGAAGCATATACAGGCAAACTTGTCACTTTCATAAACGTGGCCATATCTCAGATTTCTCAGCAGCCTACTGGAATTTCCTCAGGACAGAATCTGAAGATAGTTCCCAGATGACATTAGCTAATTTGTTAGAAGGCTGGTTTACAAAAGGAAAGGTTTTCAATACTCTTAACAACCTTTTGCCTATTTAATTTCAGATGACTTCATTTTAAGGTCCGAGAATAATCAGAGTCAAAACAAGTTCAGAAAGGAATCACTAGAGGAATAAATAAATCCTCCTGTCAGTATTAGATTAGAGTTTCTAGATAAGTAAAAAGACTGCAATTTTAGTAACAAGAAAACCCTAAAACCTCCTTCAAGAAAAAAATCCCTCTACAGTCAAATAAAAAAACCTCTACAAATACTGCACTTACTTTCCTTCTTCCCTCTCTTTTTAGAGGAAGCAGATGAGTGAGAAGATGCAGACCACGGCCCAGGTGAATGTTGAGAAGCAAGCTCTACAGGTCGAGGTTCATGGGGAGACTTCCTACTCAGAATTTCTTCCTGAATGCTTGAATTACTGCTGCCAGCAACACTAAAAAGGAGCACATTGACAGTGTTTAACTAAGGACTTCCAACCCCCGCGCTATACTGTGCGCAAGGAATCCAACACACTTTGAATTAGAGACAGATGGCTAAAACGGCACTAATTAGCCCATCTTGAAAAGCATTCATTTTGAGACTAAAAATTACAACAGCTAAAACAATAGTAAGTTTGACCTGATATTGAATATATTGAAACATGCTTCCAACAATATGAAACCAGGAAAGATGGGGGACAACTATCCTTTCCAATGCTCACTCTTAAAAGTTATTTGACCACAGACTTTAACAATGTAAGAATGACTCCAAATATGACTGAATTTTGGATAACCCCTGGGCATACAGATATCAATAGATTGACAGAAATATGAGTGATTTTCAATAAAGGATTACAAAAGATCTGCAAATAAGGGGGTAATGCATCATATACTAAATAATGCCAACAGGAGACCTATCAAAGAGTCTAATCAGAAAGAAAATATTTTTTGCAGCCAACATTTTCAGTGTGCAAAGCGCCTTTTGCCTTCCTTTCTTCTGAGGTAAAGTGCCACCAGTATAAACACAGTACCTATGGTCTTCTCCAAGGTGCCCAAAAGATATAAATATAACTCATTACAAAAAAAGAGTCTTACAGAATTCAGGAAGCTGCATGAATTCAGCAGTAACACGGAGAGTCTAGAATCCAAGACTCTCTCTAGATCCTACTAGTAACATGGAGAGTCCAGGGAAGTGGTTGAATCACCATCCCTGGATGTATTTAAAAGTCATCTAGATAGGGTGCTCAAGGATATAATGTAGAAGTGGGCCTAGCAGAGATAGGTAACAGTTGGACTTGATGATCTTAGAGGTCTTTTCCAACCACAGAGATTCTGTGATTTACAGTCTTCAATTTTAAGTCTGAACAAAAGGTTTTAAAAGTTCTTATAGACAATTTATGTATCCATTACTAAGTAGCCTGGAACCTTTACCGCAAGCAATTACACGCTTTTTACAAAATTTTGAAGTACTGAAGGTATTTTAACACTTTCAAATATCTCTTTTTTTTCCCTAAATTACAAAGACGAACCAACTGAGCATTACAACAGCCACACAAGCAGGAGAACTCGCTTTCACCTGACTACAAAGGACAAGAACTTTGCCTAAAGCTACCTGCCAGACTTAAGAAGAATAAAAATCAGAGAAAACAGGAATACTTGACTCTATGTCTTAACTGTGCTGTTCGCTCCATTAACTGCCAAGGTCCTACAGAAATACCTCAACACTTTGACTAGTATTGCAGTACAGCATAACAGAAAGATATCCAGCGTATCATGTAATAGGTTTTGCATGAATGATTTTCTGTTGAATTCTGCGTTTTGATTTTCACAAGAAGTCTAACACACAGTTACCTGAGGTCACGTGCAATCTTTCTGTCTGTTAATGTGCTACTTCCCTGCAATGAGGCAAAATCATCTTCATAAGAAACCACACTCTCTGGAGGGCTCATGGCAGGGAGTAAAGGGCGCAGAAGGGCAGACCCTCCATTCGACCTTTCATCAAACTCTAAAATGTGGACAAAGAAGGGAAAAGACAAAAATGATACCAAATGCAAATGTGCATCAAGCAGATAATAAAGCCACAGGAATGAAATGCTCCCAGCCACGAGTTACAAAGGCCTCCTTTCAAACAGAAAAAAAATCAGGAAAACAACGGTATAGCTATTCCATAGCAGTTTCAACACAACATAACAACATAACAAGCACAGTCATCATCTTTTTGTAGATTATTGAATACGCTACTTCATTAACACACCCAGCTAAAACATTCCTGAAGAGCACAGTCCTTGAGAGCAGAGCCATCTGCAGAAAATTTAAATGTAATCATCCTTAAGGGAAATAAATGAAGAAAAAAATAAACAAGGAAAAAACACAAGATAAAAATCATCTTCTCAGAAAACACTCCTCAAAATGAGGAACTCAAGGAAACAGTATACATAAAATGAAGACTAAATTGGTACAAAAAATGAATATTAAATGAGGCATCTTGCCTAAGACACTTGTAAAGCATGCCCTAAGACACTAACACTTGAAATGGGCTTAAGCAAGAGCTCCCTACTGATACACTAAAACCCTAACTGCCCAAAATCAAGTGTTGCTACCAGAGTTTTAATTGTTGTACTACTTTGAGATATTATCAAATAACTCATATCAGCAAAGACGCAAAAGGAAAGTCCGCATCACTCATCCACTGAGGTTACATGTTTCTAACATTATAGTAAAGCTAAATTATTCTTGCATAGCAAGAACTCAGGATATATGCAAGCATTCACGTTTATGCCATGAAGTAAGCGCTGCATAAAACAGGAATTCAATATTTCTGCCTTAACTGAAACACACACAATCTGTTATTACAGATGATCTGGAGTGCATATATAGTAGAGGGATGCACATTCCAATCCAGAGGGTCTGTTCCCCATGGTGAAGAGAACCACTTCCAAACGTCCTCTGGGCAATTTAGATTTAGTATGAAATCTTGGATTCAACAAATGTAAACTTTACATTCACAATTCCTTAACTATGGGTGTCCTTAATCCATGTAACCTAGTTTATGAATTAGTTACCCATCTAGAAATACAGAGCAATCTAACACAAAAATAATCTTCCAGCCCAAAAGCATGAGGGTTTTTTTTTCTTCTTTTTTTCCCTAGATAAGAAGGCAAAAGAAGGTGGGGGAACTTATCATCCAAAAGTAAAGTGAAAAAGCCTTACACAGATTCATGTTTGAGACATCTAAACGCATTCCTTACCTGTGCAGCATAAAGCATAAGGAGTAGTAAGACTGGGTAAACAGTAATTCACAAGAGCTTCAAGAAATTTTTCCCTCTTTACCTTTTCCATGAAGCTGGTAACTTTTCACAAAGATGTTGATGACGCTGTGGGGACTTCCCTTTGCCAGCTCCTCCAATGGCCCTTTGCTGTGTGTGCCACTTGTCTCAGTGAAAAGCGGTGAATATTTCTCCGTGTTTTTCTGAAACTCCTTTATGCGCTCAAAAGCATTCCTCTCCTGAATGCAGAAATCCTTCTCTTTTAACGTCTCCAGCATTTTCAGTGGCAACTGCTTGTGCTGGCCTCCTTCCTCTTCAGAGAGGCTTCCATCACTCAGAAGAGGTCCTTCGCTGATGGAGTCAACGCTGGACTCGTGAGGAGTTATAGCTTTGTTTGGAGTGTAAGCCTGGCTTTCACGCCCTGGGGAGACAGTCTGTCTCTTAGATAAATGTCCCAGTATCCCCTCATGCCTGTTAGCAGCTGGGGACCTCATTCCAAGGCTGACTGCAGCAGTATGAGGCCTGATCATCTCAGGGAGCTTCTTAAATTCACTAAGGTTGCCTACCCCAGGAAGGCTGTCATCAAAGGCTGTATGAGACACACAGGTACCCAACATTTTTTGGATTCTGGCTGAAAAAGCGTCTTCATTTTCCTCTCTTACAGGAGGACTCACAGCCTTTGCCCACCGCCCATCATCCTGGTTTTCTTGCATAAACTCATGGTCTGAGTTCCATATGGTACCATAATTGATACCAGCCCCAGCCAACTTTTTGGCTTCACTTTCAATCCTGCTAGAAAGGGAAGCAGCTGTAGCTTTCAAAGCTTCAATCCGATCTAATTTGCTCTTATATTGGTTAGCAGTAGGTTTTGCTAAGAGAGGTTGCGTCGCAGCAGGTGCATTCAGGTATGGTGGAGGCATCAAGGTCAGTGATCCCATGGGTGCAGCGTGGTTTCTCCTGCCTGCCAACATCGTGTCACACTCCTTCGACAAAAGGTCCATCTTCTCTAGACTCCAGTGTTGGGAGCAAGGGCCTCCATTTAAGCCCATGAGAGTTTGCGGGTGAGAGAGCTGGACTCTTGGACTCAGCCTGTCTGGTTGTACCCATGGAGGCTCCATCAAATCATTCCTGAAATGAAAAGTCAATGTTTAAGTTGATGACTTAACAAGTACTGTTGTTTTAGATGAAAGTATCATTGCCATAAATTTATGTCTAAGAAAGAAATATTTTTTTGTGGAATAAGAGGGATGGGGAATGGGACAGTAAACAGTTACAGGATATTATTAAAAATAAAACCCAAACAACACGGTACTTCCCAAATTTGAAATGCCTCTTATGGTGTACTATGTGTTTTAGAGTTGTAGCAAGCTTTTATCTCTTAGCAGTAATCTTTTATCATTAGCAGTAATGTTTTTCCATAAGTTTCCTGACTTCAAAAGGGAGGAAACTCCCTTGGAATTTCTTAGCCCCAGCCTTCCCCCTCCAGTTGAATGCAGCCCATGTTTCACTGGGGCTATCATGTAGGATAGGCATGAAGAACACTCAGAGAAAAGGAGGACTGGAAATACAAGGATGTTTAAAGTTAGGTTAGGAAACCTGAAAAGTCCCTCACAAAAAAACCTGCTTCTCTGCTTACTATAAGGCTCCCCAAATAGCTTATGCATCCCTTTAAGTCTCATGTCTCCCCTACCACTAGTACTTACATTTTTTCCTTATGATGTTACACTCTTTACTACCATATGGTTTAGCAGCCTGTTCTATATGCAGGTCTCATTGAATGTACAAAGTCAGCACAGATCTGACCAAGTTAAGGTACAGATAATGGCACAAGTATATACTTAAGAAGCAGACAATCATTATGTAATTAAAAATGAAGACACATTTGCATAACAGAAGTATTGAGGATATGCAAGAAGCTTTATGATTTTTACTTTCCTATATTTGTTTGGTTAGGCACCTTGACTTATAGTAAGAAAAACCTTGATAATACACTGTAAAATTAAAAATGGGAAAGCAGCATGAAAGGAAATAGAGGAAGGCTAATTCCAAGCAGAAGCAGAGGGTTTGGGTATGTTAGAGGCAGTAACTAAAGGCCTGAATCCAAGACAATAGATAGAAACACAGAACAAATTGAATATGAAAAACCAACAGATACATTTGTATGACCAACTTCTCTTGCCCAGTGGCAATGGCAGAGGAAACACAGTCTCTCAATATGAAATGCACATCCCCTTGGTGTCTGCAAAAGATTAATAGCAACCAGCATTCACTATTTATTTACAGGCTCACTGAACACCCATAGACAAACTTTTCACATGCTTCCCTGCATCAGCTTCCTCTTTACTGTGAGGAAACGTCACAATTGCCGTAAAGACAATGACTCTCACTAGAACACAAACATCAGAGCCTCATCTATTTTCACCTCTCAGAGATGACGCTCAAAAGGCCCACAATGGCTCACCTCAGTAGTGGCTGCTGCGGTTCTGAAAGTGACATGTCACTACTTGAAGATGCACTGGGAGGACGCTCTTGAGCCTTGTTTTCTTTGTCGGATTCCCCAGATGGTTGATAACCAGGTCTGGGCTAGAAATGAAGACAATCAGAAAAATACATTTTCAAAAGCCTGCAGGAGTTTAGAAGCTCTTGCCTCATTAAAAATGAAAAGTCTTACATTTCTCAGTGTAGTATCACATCTTTCCTACCACACTAAGACTTAAAAACACAAGACATTTATAGTTTTGTCTCAGCAGAATGTACTGGAAAAAAAGCTTTGCTCACATACTTCAGTCAAACACATCAAATTGATATCAGTCTTTTACCATATACTAATCTTCTTTCATATTCAGTTTCTGATCAGCAAACTTATTTAACTCACTGCTGATGAAGTTTGACCATTGACTGAAAGCAACTTCAGACAAAGCTCTTCAATACTTTGACTGATGCTTACAATTTTCTTCAGAGCCTACCATTACAGCAGCTGTTAACTAATACTGTGAACTCTGTTTCTATTTATTTGTAACAAAAAGATGACTTCCATTCCTCTTTCTGGTAGGCCTTGCTGTGCTGAAAAGCAGCCACTAGCAAGGAGGCTCCAGATCAAGACTACTATGTTTAAGCAAAAGCTTAGTTTCCTTTGTATCCTTATTTTTAACTGATAACCAGACCAGGGCAATTTGTGACCTTCCTAAACGTACAACCTCCTATCCCTGCAAAGAACCACAACACATTAAGCTAGTGAATCAGCTATACCTGTGTTTCCTGCACCCCAGGCAGCTGAGGTGGCTCTTCTAAAACTGTACGATCCAGCAATAGCTCAGAATAGGTCTCCTGTAACCGTCTGACCGCTGAAGGCTCAGGAGCAGGCAAATTCTTCACCTTAGTTAAAGCCTCCTTCTGCTTTCGGTAGAGCTCTTGGAGCCTTTTGTTCTTCTGTTCTGTTGCCTCCTTTTGTGCTTTCTTCTCTTCATTCTGCTTCTTCTTCCTCTCCTCTTGCTGCCTGATGATGTACTGACGAATCTCATCTGTATCGTAGTGACGTTTCTTCAAGATCACCTGAGGCTCCTCACTGGCAGCTATCTTGTCCGGTTTCTTTTTGGTTGGACTGTGGCTCCTGGCATTCTGAGAAGGCAAAACAGATTTCTGATTCTGCTTTTCCACATCCTCCTCTTGCTTTTCTCTCGTGTAAAACAACTGTAAGTCATCAAGAATTTCACGTATCTCCGCAGACAGAAAGTTCTTATTTACAGAGGTATGATCTTCTTGCTTATCATCTGGAAGAGCAGCTTCCAGTTTCTTCAGGTTATTCTCAGACCGTACTTTACTCCTTGACCTTTCAGAACTTCTTGAAGAGGTTTTATGTGTAACATCCAGTCTAGAATCTGAACCTGTCCTTCCAATATAGCCTGCTAAAGAATATTTCAAGTCAGTATTTCAAGTAAAAATCAAATTTGTGATATTACATGCCATCACTGACACAGCTGCAAAAGTGAGGATGAGGGAGTGCACATCTCACTGTAAATGTGCTTTTATTTCATTCAGTGTTGTAGTCTGAATACGGCAGCCTTTGCTTAGACTGAGCTCACACACTTTACACTCTTACCAGCCCCACCACCTCACAGGCAAAAGAAGCACAGCAGCTACCACAATCCCCTACTTGTCCAGAGATTCTGGATAATTTCTGAAGACGGTTGGTGAAGGAATCAATGAAGATTTATGATGCACATGGATGATGTTATATAGTATCTGGAAGAATCACAATTCCTGTAAAACAGGAATGCCCAACCATAGCTTACATATTCTATGCAGCACAACTGGAAAATTCATTCGGCCTGTGGACCACTGCTAGCCATTCCTTTCCCGACTAGCTTCAAGCAGCAAAGAGAGATTGCAGGGGATCCATTTTTTTTTGTCAAGCAACCTATTTCCCAAATTTTCCAGAGCTCCTGAGCACGTTTGCAGCATGCACTGCTCCAGAAGCCACATGCACAGGGCAGGCTTCCCATGACACTGAGAAAAGTTCATAACCCATCCAGGAAGAGGATGGATCCATCCCAACCACAGATGTGAGTAAAATTCTCCCCCCTTGAATTCCAGGTTAAAAATAAGAGTTATTTTTATAAGAGACAGATTACATTCTATCTCAGAATCCTGCTTAATTCGACAGACATGCAGTGTTATATAATAAACTAAGAACAATGAAGGAAGTCCATTGGTAGAAGTACAACATACCAGTCTTGGCAGCTCGCTCTCGTCCCGTTCTGTCACTAGATACAGCTCTTCTGTCCGGTTCTATTCTGGGAGCTGGACCCAGTATTTTTTTTACCAGCTTTTGTCCTTCCCGCCAGGAAGATGGACATATTATATACCTTCGACCTGCAATAGATAAAAGTCAAACACTAGATGGATTTTCCAGCGTATCAAGAAGAATTATTTATTGCAACCATTAATCATTTCTATACCATTTAGTTCCATGTAAGTGGTACGGCTGCTGTTACACAGAACAGTCCTAACCACAAAGACACTCAACAGCTGACTCACACAACTACCAGCACTTCATGCCTACACAAAACACAATGTAAAAATCCAAACCATGCTGTAGCACATTGAAGTCCTACCAAAAAAATTATTAAAAAAAAAAAAAAAGAAAAAAAGGGTTATACAAGTCTAAAGTGTATAAACAAATGTTACTAGGGGAGAGGGGAAATATTTGTAGAGGACTGAGAGGCTGTTCATCTCCACTTAAAAAAAAGATAAAAGTATCTAAAAATGTTGTAATAATAAGAGCAAAAATAAAGGTGGGAGATAAAAAGTGTTTCACTTTCAGATGAAAAGAATATTAGCTGATATGCTAGGAAAAAAAACCCACTTTAGCCGTTTTTACAATTAATTGCCAAGATAGGTATCCTGTGAAGAGATAAAAAAATTCCATGCGGTTGTTCTACACCAGTGCTAACCCACTGTCCTCTAGCTGGGATTTCTGTACCATGACTGAAAATAGTTAAGATAAACCCTATTAGTTGATACTTAGTTCAAGAACAGGCTACCCTGCAGGTGACAGAAACCCAATCAAAATGTTATTAGTATTAATTCATCATCCTACATATAATTAAATGATAAAAACTGGGTACAGTGGTATCTTTACCTAATATTGGTTAGATTAAAGGCTAGGTTTATTCAACTCACCTTTCACCTCACTATCGCACAATACTATTAATCACTTTTTTGAAATAATTACCTTACTGAGCTTTGGAGAAAAGCAATTTCAAGTGAAATCCAGGACAGCAGACCAATAGTGGTTTGGCACTCCCAGTCCTCAGTTCCCACCCTCACTTTCTTTTCTTTGTGTTATTTTAAGCCAGAAGGAGGAAACCTGTTCAGTTAGAAGCCTGTAGCCCACTATTCATTCATTTACTAACAGTACTCCTTGCTTGCATTGTAAATTATCCAAGTATTTTATAAATCTGTCACTTAAAACATGTCATTACAAGCTGCTCTGAAACAGAGGTATCAGCCAAAGGGGCTCTCTTGTCAAACTCACGGTTCTCAATTACTTCTGTGTGCATTTAAAAAGACTGGAAAGTCTCATCTTCCATTTCTAGTCAGCTGTTTGAAATAAAACATGCTAACAGAGCAGAATATGAGCTGTGCCTATTCATAGCCTTGGCTATATTAAGCAGTTTCTTATTGCTGTGACTGAAGGAGGACGGACCATCACGGATATGCCACTTAGATCTGGCTCTTCTAGGGATTTCAGGCCATCATTCTCCTCACATCTGATCCATTACAGAGAATAACCATTGCCATTAAAATCTGCTGCAGTCTGTACTTCTCCCCTTACTTGGAACTGTCACAAATATGTAAATTAGTTTAGTATAGTTCCTTAAGTACAAGTTGATCAGCATAGAAAGGAGCAAATCCATACTTGTCACTTACTTTTAAGTATTAGCATTTATGACCACAAAATATTCCCATGCAGCATTGTGATTTACATCATGCAGAAATGCGTATTCACTCTCTACAAAACCCTTTGTAATCATTCTTTAAAGCAGCTTCTTTCTCCAGCGAAGTGTGTACCAATTACAGGTCAATATACGGAAGGAGAAATATAAAACCTTAAAAAGGTGCAAGAGATGCCTAACCTCATACGTGTTTAAAGAATAAAAAATTGCTCTGTAGTGTGATTGCAATCCTAACTACTTACTTCATATGAACATTAAAACCAAACACAAAGCAGATGTAGAATTCTTCCTCATTCAGAGAATCACAGAATTATTGAGGCTGGAATAGATCTCCAAGATCATGAAGTCCAGCCTATGACCCAACACCACAACAGCAGCTAGACCATGTCACTCAGTGCCACATCCAACCTTTCCTTAAACACCTCCAGGGATGGTGACTCCACCAACTCCCTGGGCAGTCCATTCCAGTGTCTAATCGCCCTTTCCGAGAGGAAGTGCTTCCTAATATCCAACCTAAACCTCCCTGGCACAGCTTCAGGCCATGCCCTCTCACCCTGTCACTAGTTGCCTGGGAGAAGAGCCCGACCCCCACGTGACTACAACTTCCTTTCAGGTAGTTGTAGAGAGTGATAAGGTCTCCCTTGAGTATCCTCTCATTCAGGCTGAACAACCACAGCTCCCTCAGCCTCAGACTCATAAGACTTTCCCTCCAGCCCCTTCACCAATCTCATTGCTCTCCTCTGGACCTGCTCCAGCACCTCAATATCTTTCCTGAAGTGAGGGGCCCAGAACTGCACACGGGACTCGAGGTGAGGCTTCACCAGTGCTGAGTACAGGGGGAGAATTCCATCCCTAGTCCTGCTGGCCACACTATTCCTGTACAAGCCAAGATGCCATCGGCCTTCCGTGCCACCTGGGCACACTGCTGGCTCATGTTCAGCCTACTGTCAACCAGTACTCCCAGGTCCCTCTCTGCCAGGCCGCTCTCCAGCCACTCATCCTCCACCCTGTAGCACTGCAGGGGGTTATTGTGGCCAAAGGGTATGACCCTGCACTTGGCATTGTTGAACCTCATACCATTGGCCTCAGCTCATTGACCCAGGTGCCTCTGCAGTGTCTTCCTACCCTCCAGCAGATCAACACTCCCCCTCATCTTGGTGTCTTCTGCGAATTTACTAACGGTAGACTCAATCCCCTCATCCAGGTCATCAGTAAAGATGTGGAATAGAACCAGGCCCAGTACTGATCCCTGGGGGACACCACTGGTCATTGGACAGCAACTGGATGCGGCATCATTCACAGCCATTCTTTGTGCCCGGTCATCCAGCCAGTTTTTAACCCAGTGAAGGGTGCACCTGTCCAGGCCATGAGGTGCCAGCTTTTCCAGGAGGATGATGTGGGAGACTGTGTCAAAGACTTTGCTGAAGTCTAGGTAGACCACATCCACAGCCTTCCTCTTGTCTACCAGGTGGGTTACCCAGTCATAGAATGAGATCAAATTGGTTAGGCAGGACCTTCCTTTCCTAAACCCATGTTGGCTGGGCCTAAGGCCCTGGTTGTCTTGTACATGTCGCTTGATGGCCATCAGGATGATCTGCTCCATAACCTTGCCAGGCACCAAGGTCAGGCTGACAAGCTTATAGTTTTCCGGATCCTCCTTCCAGCCCTACTTGTGGAAGGGCGTCACATTGGCCAACCTCCAGTCATCTGGCACCTGCTACTTTAATGCCTACCTTCTGTACAGTGTTTGGAAATCAAAGCTGATTATGTAGAGTAAGCACTTTTCACAGGTTTTGCAAGTATTAAGTCTATTTCTTTCTGAATTTCTTACAGTAGATGTTTCACTGTTTTTTTAGTAAGTAAGATAGGTTTCAAGAAAATTTTCATAAATACTTCTATTTTCAGAATAATTGTGTTGCCATACTGCTAGTAGTATAGAAATACTAATTTTAGTCATCTCATGAGTGTTGAAGGCCTGAACTATGCTGATTTATATGTGAACCTATTTCTGAGATACAAGGTAAAGGAAATGTGAAAGCACATAATCTAGTATTTATATTTTTAATAGAATATTTTTAAAAACATTTATAGACCCTGAAGGAAGGTGTCTACCTTGAAATTCAGCACCTCACAGTAGCCTACCGCAGCAGAGTCCCCTCACTGAAGACAACAGGAGAACAAGCTTCTGTGGAACCCTTTAATTTTAACCCCTACTGAAAAAAAAAGAGAAACATTTCAGCCTCTATTCTGTATTTACATTTTCTTCTGTGCCATTTAAAATGGAATAAAATATTTCAGTAGCCTTTGATTATTATGTTATTTTTATTGCACTATAAAAATAAAAATAACCAGTTATTATACTGAAAAAAGAACTAAGGAAAAAAATGCAATTTGAACAATTTGATGCTTATACAGTGACTCATAAAGTCCTGCAGGCACTTCCATCTATCAAAAACTAGCTGAAGATGAAAAATGTCCAGTATAAAATGGGCAAAAACTGGGGAGCCCAAAGTGTCTATACTCTGTATTCTGAATTTGAGATAATTTTTTTTTTTTAAAGTCTGATAAGCAAAATTGACAAGTGATATGAAGAGTATTAACATGGTTCCCCAGCTGAATTATTGCAGGTCAAAGAACTGTAAGGAAATTTATACAGACCATTAACAACCTCAATTGTTTAATTTGCTGTCAATCATGATACCTATATAATTATGTTACTAGAGAAAATTATAAATAATAGTGTAAAAAATTCAAATTACTCTTATGTCAGAATTCAGAAGCATGTCCATTTGGGAGGAGAAAATGCAACCACTTGCAATAGTGGTTCTAGCAAGTTCTAGCAAGGCTTCACTATAGTGTATATTTGTGGAAAAAAAGTCAGTCATTCTTACCTTTCTTCTTCCCCTGTAAAAAAAGATGTTCTAATGTTTGACATAACATGGTGAATATACAGCACATACTGTAATGCCTTTATGCTGTCAGACCATAAATACGAGGTGACGTGGGCTGAGAGGAGCTTGCAGAAGGATTATCAAGGTCGAAGGAAGGTTTTAATCTTGAAAGAAATTGAAAATACTGCAATTTTTAGTGGTGAGATGAGTTAGAGAATGTAATAAAGGAGTGCGTCATAGCAAATGGGGAAAACAGGTCAACAGCAAATCATTCAGGACACAAATGTAACAAGATTCAGAAACTAAAATCAAGGATATCCAGACTTCTTCTAACAAATAGTAAATACATTATAGCTGAGAAGTAAATGCCTTACTTAAAGCCTTGAATCATTATACATTTATATATGTGGGACATGTTGCTTTTGTCTGGTTTTGGTTTCCTACCCATTGCTGGAAGGATTCTGGGCTTGAGTGCTGCATAGATTTGTTCAATCTTTAAAAAAAAATATGGACCCTACCTACTTACAAATAGCTATGTGCATAGTAGTCAAGATGTCAAACATTGAGTGGTAGGAAGTGGTACAAGAGGGTTGTAGTCTGTCGCTGTGATATTAAAAATAGTTGCCTTTTTTCAGATACTTAAGATATTTGAAAAATGGTAACCAAGTTTGTGACCATTGCCATTGGTGAAGGGCCAGTCTTAGCAAGCTTAGAACAACATGACCCTTTTACTCACATACAAGTCAAAGGGGCAGAAGAATATAAGGACACACTGAAGCCCATGTGCCATAGAGACAGCAGCGCCCAAGATCTCGCCTAGCTCATCTGCAAATAGTAGAACAGCATTTTCCTGCAGATCTGTGAAAAGGTTAATAAAATTAATGCTCTGGCTTGGTCACACTTGGGAAATGTTAAATAGATAGTTCCTTATCAAAATGAGGAAGGTAAGACAAGGTATCTCTCTCAATCTGAACAGTATCTTTTTGCTTCATGTAAAACCAAAAAACAAGTTATCCATGGGACAGCAATATGCCCTTGTGGCCAAGAAAGCCAACGCCATCCTGGGGTGCATTAAGAACAGTGTGTCCAGCAGATAGAGGGAGGTCCTCCTCCCCCTCTACTCTGCCCTAGTGAGACCTCACCTGGAGTACTGCATTCAGTTCTGGGCTCCCC
>JAVSBS010010243.1:11565-24709 GCA_033124195.1 Coracias cyanogaster | reverse complement strand
CCTGAGGATAGTCAATCTTTTTGTTAAAGACTGAGGCAAAGAAGGTGTTAAGTACCTCAGCCTTTTCCTTGTCTTCCCCTACTATGTTCCCCCCCTTCATCCAATAAGGAATGGAGATTTTCCCTGGCCCTTCTTTTGTTATTAATGTATTTATAAAAGCACTTTTTATTATCCTTGACAGAATTGGCCAGATTAAGTTCTAACTGAGCTTTCGCATCTCTAATTCTCTTTCTACATGACCTTACAACATCCTTAAACACTTCCTGGTCCACCTGCTCCTTTTTCCAAAGTTGACACATTTTTTTTTTTTTCCCTGAGTTCTTGCAAAAGCTCCTTGCTCAACCAGGCCAGCCTTCTACCAAACAATAGCAATTCTTTTGCTACACACAATATCAAAGATTACTGGATAATGAAGAAGCACTGTCAGAATTCCACACGTAGTGACATTCATTTTCTACTGTAAGGCATTGCTCTGAAGTAACCTGCTCACATCACCTTCTCTAAATACTTAAATTTTATTTAATAGACAGTGGAGATGTCAGACAACAGTGAAACAAAACGTTCTCAATTGGTGAAATAAACATTCCCTTATAAACATCAAAATTTGTATGACTTGTCAGGGAACACGTTTTTACATTCCTTCACTAAATGAAAAAGCCAGGAATAA
This sequence comes from Coracias cyanogaster, assembly GCA_033124195.1. Classification (NCBI taxonomy): domain Eukaryota; kingdom Metazoa; phylum Chordata; class Aves; order Coraciiformes; family Coraciidae; genus Coracias; species Coracias cyanogaster. The sequence goes on along the minus strand of JAVSBS010010243.1, from coordinate 24,042 downwards.
ATCAAGCCAGAACTGAAGGTGCAGGACAGCAACAACTTGACACAGGACGAAAATCCAACTTGACAGAGCCAGAGAAGAGCCAGAAGGACACCTTGTTCTCTGTTTCCCCATAGAGAAATCATACAAGAGAACAGCTTTCGCTGCAGCCCCTCCTTGCAGAGGAGGGCAACCCAGCAAGTCCCACTGGCACTGATTTTATATCGTCTCCATTCCTCCTCTCAGCATAGTTCACCGAGCTGTAGGTCAGGCACCAACCAGCTCCAACACAAGCTAAACAGAAGCAGGATCCACAACAGGACCACTGCTGCTTTTTGTCTGCACTGGCCTGACAGACACCCGAGGATACCTGGCCGCCAAAGAAAAACACACTCTTCAGTTTCCACGAGGTGCACACAGCAAATGGAAAGGCAAAAAATTAAAACAAACCAGAAAAAGGACACTCAGCCTACCAACCAACAACAAAAGCATTCACATCCCCAAAGCAGCACAGTCTACAAAAACACAACAGCATCGTTGCACATCTGAGAAGACTCTGAAAGCAAGACACTTTAATTTTTCTTTTTTTCCCCCAAGACAGAACTCGACAGCCTTCCCTCTACAGTAGGGCTACCCACCTTGTTTAGACTCTGGACTTGGCAACCGTGCCAGTTTTCGCACCTTCCGCACTGGCCTGGTTGCTTTTTTCTCTTTGTTTCTCTCACTAGGTTTTCCTTTCACTGTTGAATCCTCTAAAAACAAACAAAAGCTATTAAGTGATATCCCACAGGAAAGGACATAGAATAAGAAGCTTGCTTCAACATTTACGTTGAAAAACCAGAACTCAGAGAAACACAGTGAAATTCACTGATTCTCCCAGATTATACATCGAGATCAATTACTCCCAGTTCCAGCATTTTTATATCCTTATAGCGTGAAAATTTTGAATCAAGTGCTGTTTACCTATGCACCAGAAAGCAGCAAAGCCACAGCAATGCCATAACAGATCTTTACAAAGTTCATTTTCAATTTTAAAATAAACCATTTGATGGTTTGACAGAAACAACTGTTGGTTCTCTTCTACCAAAAATATTATATTTTATAGTATTAATGTTCCAGCAGAACACATAGCTCCTTCATTCCTGAAACACACAGGCTGCTGCTTCCACATTAACACATGACAGCATATTCTCTTGTTGGCTTCGTGCTGGAGCACAAAAGACAGGATACCCATGCACTCCAATTTCTGGAAAACTTGTTGCAGAATTCACCCAGTGATGCAGAACTATTCTGTGGCACTTAAACTCTCAAAACACAATTAGGTTTTGGACTTCAGAGATGCCAGGAACACTTACCAAAGATAAAGTCACATTTTACCATGTTTTTTCACATTAGAGCAAAGAACAAAAGGGAAACCCAAGATGCAGCTCAATTACCAATCCACTGAGCGGGCTTCCCAGCTGCCCAAGGAGACAAGCATTGCTCAACAAGGACTAGCAAGCTGTGTGTTCAGTCTCAGCAATTTACACAGGACATTTCAATGATTTGTTAAAGCACTTTAGTTTAAATGCCTTGAAGATGTTCTTTTCTTATTCCCAAAAGTGAAGTAGTTAAGGAACGCCATAGCCACTTTTACCCCTGTTTTCTTGTTCCTCTTCTATAAAGAATGTGATCAGACAACCTAAACCAACCAGGTCACAGCCCTCTCCATGGATAGATCCAAAGCTTTATTCAGATGCCAATGCTAACTTTTATAGTCCCTAATTTCAGCCAAGTCCAGTCTCTAACAGATGCCCACAGGAAGTATCAGAGAAAGAACAAGCCATATTAAATAATGTGGGAACGAAATTTTAAGGGCCTTTCTCCCCATTAATATCCTTTCCTTAAACATTTTCCAGTTATCTTTGAGGCTGACAACAAGCACAGGGAAGACAGAATCAATGCATCAAGTACCAGAGGGCTCGGGGACTACATCTGTAAAGTCTAGCTTGCCTCCTTGCCTCTTTCCATGACAAACAGTTCCTTCCTGCTACCAGAGAACTGCAGGCTGCTTCCCACTCACTCTGTTCGTATTACAGCAATTTTGTTCTAGTACAGAAAGCCCTGAACATCTTTAAAAGAGAATTACTGGAAGCTTGGGGTCCATACAATATCCTTTCGCCTAAATGCTAAACTAAGATAAAAGTATTCTGCATGGTCTATGCTTACATGTAAAAATCTTGTTGCAGTAAAGAACAGAAAGAATTCCTAATAATCTTACCAGCTTATTTTAGTACTAGAGAGGATGGGCCAGTTTTGATACAACAGATTGTACACACCCCAAACTCCACATGCTGTAACTTTAATACAGAATTAACACATGGATAGCTAATCCAACAACCTAAAAATACATTTACAGTATCTATTATGTGCAGCACCAGCATCTGATTACTTGGAATCAGCTCTTCAATATAATCTTTTCAGGTCAGAAAGCACAAACATTCCATGACAGCTGTCCTATGTGGGGCATCAGGGCAGGTGTACGGCTGAAGTCCACTGAGCACATGACCCAAATGCCTTTTTAATTGGACCTCCTCAACAATTTTTTTTTTCATATCCATAAAGAGCTCATGAATCACTTATATTATGCTTGTAAAAAATGAAAAAAAAACATAAAAATGCTAGCAAAGTCTTTAGAAATTTGGCATTACTTTCACGGACTGATGCTGAATAGAGTATTTGCAAAATAATTTTACTGAGAAGCAGCAGCTCTTCTTTCTGAACTTTTTCTATGAGTGATTCCAGAAAAATTGCTCAGTACCTTGTCAAATTGTACAAGCAAAAGAAAACTGAAGTCTAATAATTTACATACCAGCCACTATACTATCAACACACAAAGACGTCCACATGTTCACAACCTCATTGCATTTTCCTCCAGTCTCAAATGTTTTGACCAATGAGAAATTTTTAATACACGAACTCTTAAGCTGCAGGTCTAGAGGTTCTCAGGGGATTTTATTTTATAGTCCATCTTTCCTTTTTATTCAGGTGCCCTGTCCCCGCCTTGCACCCCAGCTCAGTCAAAAGCAATTCAACCTTACAGCACTGCACTGTAACCACCCTAGCAAATCACAAAGCACTCATGGGCATCCTGCCCCAGATCACCCAGGGAACAGTGCTGCCAATGGTACTACAGTTTTCCAGAGTGAAAAATTAATAAGGACTGGGTCTCGGAGAAGTCAATTTGAAAACATAAAGCATTTATTACTGCTTTGGTCTTTTAGCAGCGTAACTGTCAGGCAAATATACAGGAACTTTTTACCATCTTTGCTCATAGTTTTAAGTGTCAGAATACTGTGCTGCTAAATGAGCTCATCACCTAAAAAAATTCTTTTTCCCTGTGTTTCCATTTTGCAGCAATGACATTTAATGTTTTTCAAAAGACTATTAAGCAAAGAGGAATGAGTTTTCTAAGCTTTTAGCATTCAATATTCCTTCCTACATCTTCATGTGGAATAAACCCCAAAGGTAACGTTTTGTAAATTCATCACTGCAAAGTTACAGTCTCCCCTCCCATATCCTATCCAATACTGAAGGTAAAGGAGTTGCAGAGGAAATAAAATCTAGATTATTTAAAGGGTTTCTTAAATAATCTTCTGGTCTACCTGTTCTCCTCCTCAGGGAATCAAGGGAAGACCTCTAAAAAAGTCCATGTGTACAAATCTCTGGGACAGAAATTTCTCCAAGAACTTCCAGACTTGGATAATTCTCATGTAAAGCAATGAAGTTCTATAAGTTCAGAGATATTAAACCAACCTAATGCCATATAATCTCACCACCAAACACAGCTTAAGTCATACCCCCTTACCTATTCCATTTTAAATAAGTATTCCCAGAGACTTTCCACAGCAGATGCCCCCCATCTCCCCTTTAGCTACCTACACATTCCAACTAAACCACTAACAATTCCCACAGCAGCTTCAGGACCAACAATATGTTTGTATGTCATACTGATGGAGGCAGAATTCAGGCTTCAATGTACTGTATATGGTGCACATACCAATTTAATGGTGTTTAAAATGGAAAAATAAAACTGAAATTGTTCCCATGAGATAATACAGGTTTCATCAAAACAAAAACTGGTTTGGAAAGCAAATTGCATTCATTCATGCAAGCATCCATCAAGCAGTCACAAAATTTTAAAAAAAGTTTTAATGAAGGCTTTTGTTCTAATGAATTCCTGTTTCAAAGACAAGTCATACCTTGATTCTTCTCAGTATTGGTTTTCTATTAGAAGTATTTTAGTAACAGAGCAAGAAGGATTTTTTAATTCATTTTAGTGCTCAACCAATTACTTCCCCTGTGGAGGGAAGTCCAATATATTTAACACTCATTGCTTCAATTTTTATTTTGTTTCCATGACTTTGTAGACTTATAAAAAAATAAAATTCTCTGTCTCTTAGTGAAGGTCGTGTGGCTCAATCCGTCCAGTTTGTGTCTCACCTGTTAACTGAAGTGCTGTATCTCTATACAGCTCCCGACTAACATGAAATTCTCCCTCATGCCAGATCTTTTCATCTGGAGCGTGAATCTTTGCTCCAGCAATACTGAAACCTGCAAGTAAATAATTTAAGAGTTTAAAATAACTGCATAAAATGTAAATAAAGCTTTTTCAGGGTGGAAAGGGTGGGGAAACTGCCAAGTGAGAAACCAACTACTTGAATTTCTAACGCTGCATTAGAAGAAAGCAATGTACCAGTCTGTCACTGGCTCACACTTGAAAAACAGCGGGCTGGGTGAAGAAAAGATTATCAAAAATGTGAAAGGCTTTCTCAGTCAATACAATGTTACTAAGGTCTGAGACCATAAAAAAAACCATATTGAAATAAACCCAAACACTAATGCAGCAAGCTTCTTTTTTATAGTAATTTGTTAGAAGAGACAGGAAGAATTACGAAATAATGCACACTTCTGTAAATTGGCAAGAATGACTTTTCTTCCTTGTCCATATCTGTGATCAAACCACACTATCCACTCCCACATTGCCCCAACACAGGTATGAGTCACGTCCACACTTCAGCATGTTGCTCAATGAATTTAACCCCACTCCTTCACCACATGTAACCAACAAGGAGGGATTCTGCACCTCTGTACCTCTGTATGATGGAGCAGCAGGTACCACTGCCACTTTCCTGACTTTGGGAGTCACAGCCTTCTCCACGCTTGTGATCACGACAGGTTGCTCAGCACATTCTGAGTGCTTCCCTCTGCCACTCAGCTCTTCAGAATGCTCCCACTGCCTTCGAATCCGCTCCTTCAGCTTTTCCAACTTGGCATCATGCCGCCGCTGTTTCAAGATTTCCAGCCTATGAGCGCTAGAAGTGCTTGTAGCAGAAGGAGAAGATACTTTCAGTTCACTGTCCTGGGATGAGTTACTCTGAGGAGGTTTAGTGCTATTCTCATCTCCTCTGGAGCCACTAGTCTTTTCCTCTTCCAAGCTTGGAGGTGTTGCTACCTTAAGAAACGCCTCATTATTCTGCAAGGCATCAATTGCTGGTCGGTCATTCAAATACCTAACAACAGTCTCGTCTGCAGCAGAAGAACACGGGCTTTCAAAATCTCTGCTGTGTAGATCCTGCTCATCTTGGTCACGTATCATTCGGCCTATTACTTCAGTCTTTCCTTCTTCGCCAAAGAGCAGCTGCTTGGCCTCAAGTTGGCTAGAACTGTGGTAAGACAGAGAACTATATGTATCCCTAATGTAAGAGAAGGGAAAAAAAAAGTCAGCATCAGAAACACAACCATAGGACCTTCCAATACAGCATGTTCATTAACTAACAGAATAACTTCCTATATCTTGTCTCCACTTTAAAGGCAAGTTCTTTTAAAGTTGAATCACCATATATTTAATAGTGCAAGTCTGACAAAATTGAAAAATATTTCTGTTCAAAATTTAACTTTCTGCACTCTGAACAGGACCACATATAAAGTTGAAGAGCAGAAATTAGGGTATGTAGAAAATCATCTAGCAATAATGTCACCTTTCAATTTAAAAAAAACCTTTAAATAAAAACTAAGTGTAAAACTTAAGAGAAGCATAACTAATACATGTTCTCTAAAACAAAGCAATGCACACATGCACAGCTCCTCAACAGCACACTTGTTAGCTGAGAAAAGAAAGAAATTGCACCAAAACACCCTGCCCTGTATTTGGGCACTAAAAGGGCAAGCCCCTGGACAAGAACTTCAGAATGCACTTGATGTACTGCAACAAATGTAAGGCTTACCAAGAGCCTACAAATACAACAAACTGAGGATCTCTTGGCAGTTTTTCACAAGAAAACACACTCTATATTTGAATAGACTCGTGGTACACATGATGCTAGGACAAAAATGTATTTAATATTTTTATCATTGAGGGACTGAAGACGTGAAGATCCAGCACCTAAGCTACCCGGCTCGCTGCTTCAGCAGGTGTGTATACAGAAATCATTTAAGTCAGGTCATAACGTTGTCATTGTGGGATTGTCTTCCTCTTTCTCTAGAAGCACACTCCTATTGCATACTGTAGCAATCATTACCAATCAACAGAAAAGTTGAGTGGTTAATCGCAGAGAATTTCATGAAAAGTATATATAAATATATACACACGTAGATTGTTCTAGCCATTTTTCTGGTTTTGTTTTCCTGTTAAGCACTGACTACAGGCTGTTCTCAGAGAAATAGTAACGTGTTAATGCAGCAGCTCTGATGGCAATCCCCAGACTGATCCCTCCAGTGCCACACAGGCTTCTTACAGTAAGAAAGCTCTTCTTTGCAATTGGATATAATGGTGTGAGTCTAGTTGCTCTCATTTTCTTCTTTTCCCTGAAGTCTGTTAAATTGACTACATGCTTTTCAAAGAAACAGCTGATGTATGTAAGTTATTCTAGAGAGGGTAGAGAACAGAGCTGTCCAATTAACAAAACTGACCCAAGATTATACGACTGATTCAAATCAGCCTCCCATGCAACAAGGAAGGAGAAGAACCTCACAGTTGACAAAAGAAGTTGAAAAGGAGGCCAAAACTTAGATGATAGGATAGGAACTATTAATAGAGATGCAGCGAAATTTAAAAAAATACCACTGTCCCAACTCCAATCAGTCGACAATTTGACTTCACTTGGAGAACATTTAGAAAAAAAGTGCAAGGTCTGTGTTATAATCCAATAAAAAACTATTACCAATCCAACCAAACTATTCATCAGGGATAAGGTCTGTGCAAAGAACTCACACTGCTAATAAACCACAAGGAATTGAAGAAGTTATGGTAAAAGTCTGATATTACAGCAAGTTATAACTAGTTTGTTTCTGCTGCAGATGCTATTTTTGAAAGCTTTTAAAGCATCTTATGTTCACTACGGTACTTAAGGTAAGCTAGGAAAAAATAGGCTTTCTGTATTTTCCTTCATTCCTCACACTAAATGCCTGTCAAACCTACCAGGCCTCTGAGGTCACAGCCACATGAACTTGACGGACCTGGCCCCATTTCAACACATTTGACTTTAAACTCATATTCATTGGAAAAAAAAGAAAAAAAAGTAGTAATTTTTTTAAAAAAAGAACATACTTTTGTCCAACACCACATGCTTCTCACAGAGGTGGGTGAGGGGAGGAAGCAAATCAATTTTAGAGGAATTGTCGAAAACATCACTATTAGCTTAATTCTGCTTTTTCTTTGTTCTTTTTCTTTAATAGTCAACTGTCCCACCACTAACCTGTATGAAGCAAATGGTTCACGGAATTCCACATGACCGCTTTTTTTCACATTGCTTTCAAGAGTGGTCACTTGAAGAGGGCTGCGTGAGGACTTCTCCTTGCTTGATTTATTTTGGCTGGAGGACCTGGAAGCTGAAGCAGAAACCAAAGAATCCTCTATGTACCTAGCTCTCTAAAAAAAGAAAGCTCTCAGGGCTGAATAATTAAGAACATAGTTTTTCTTGTCTTTGAGTGTTGAAAGTACTCCCTCTCTTTTTCAACATGATTTCAATAACGAGGAGCAAGGCGGTAAGTACTTAAAACAATGATTGGATTTAAAGAGAGATAATAGCGCTTAAACATTAATTATAAGTAATTAAAGCTTTGAAAGTCCACTGCATTGCCGCTAGAGGTCAATCTGTCTGTTCTTCTCCAGTGGCATGCTCTAAATAACATTTAAAATGAGGGCTTGTTTCTTAGACGAAAATGCTCTCCTTAAATGAAATAAAGGAAGTGTCATATTTAGCACAGTATCAGGTTGTAACAGTTGACAAACATTAAAAAAAAAAAATGTAAACAGCTAGTCCAGTGTGAACACAGGCATGCACAATTATTATCCAAAACTCCCGAAAAAACATGGTATCAGGGATGCTTCTGGTATAAGTGCTGCACACTCACAGCATGGAGACAGTCCTCTCACTCCAAGTGATTTTGACAGCACTTTCCTTCCAAAGAGGAGAAAACATTATTTTCTCCTGAGCAGTTACAGTTCCATGAATAAAGACCATTAGCAGGAGACAACCTGGGGGCAGCGAGGAGAAACGGAGTTTTCCCAGGACGTGGGGGCTTTACGCTGCCTTAAATGCTCTGTCCTCAATAATACATACCCTTCCTTATCTTCCTGCTAGCGCTAGCAGAGGGCTTCTTGGCATCCATGATGGAATCAAATACAGCCGTGCTGGTGGGAGCTATTTCCAATTTGTTCTCTATATGACGGAGCTAGAATTTAAAGATAATGCAAATTAGAATACTCTTTTCAATTTTTAAGCTAGTTTTTTTCCACTAATGGGACAATTTTTTCCTCAAATTTAATACAGAATTAAACTGCAGGCAAAAGCAACTTCCCAAGGCTGATGTTGCAAAACTGTGTAGCCTTATGGCCAGAAATTACATCAGCTTATTAAGTTTTGTTTAAAAAGATTATCTAAATTAGGTTTTGTTGCATAGTTTTGTTTCCATAAGTAGGCCGTTGTGAAAAAATTAACAATAACATGCCATTCAGAGTCTTAATGCTTGGCCTGAATGAAATATTAATCCCACTTTGAATAAATTCTGTAACGCTCTTTTCAAAATGGAGCAGGATACAAGATTCCACATGTAAAACACCACACTGATGCTCAGCTATTCAAAAGGAGAGGGACAAGGCTATGGGAAAGAGCTGAATTTCCTGAAAAAAACAAATTGTTTGGCTTCACTGAAGCTAGGTTTTAGAAACTAGAGTGAGACTTAAGTATCTAAGTTAAACTCCCACAGAAAGACAGCAATTCCAATGCTGAAAGATGGAAAAGCAGGAAATATACCGGTGGTGTCCCAGTTTCTGACTGGTTTTGGGTGAGTAGGGGAGAGCTATTTTTTTTCAAGTTTTCAGAAAAATGAGAAGTCACCACTTTCTTAAATAGAAAGGTAATATTACACTCAAGACTTAACAGGTATTACTATACTCAAGACTAAGCTTGCTGTGGTAAAAAATTCTTCTATTGTGTGTGGAAAACTTTTTCCAAGACTTTTTCCAATAATTTTTCACATGCATGCAACCCAACTGACCACCCTATTTTCAACTTATTTAACAATCACTGAGCAAAATAATACTTTGGTTAAAGCTTTTGTAGCCATTAACTGATTTGAAAAGGAGTAATAAAAAAAGAAGAAAATAAAATCAGTACTTACAGCAGCCTTAGTCTGTGAAAAAGTAGCCCATGCTGTGGTTAGATCTTACAGGACAGAAACGAAGAAATAAGTTTTTCATTAGTACATGGAAAATAATGAAACAATTTTCACAGGCTCACTAATCAAGTTATTTTAATGACTCAATTTCAGCCTGTCAATCTCCTCTATGAGAGGCTGTTATCAGTCAAGACTCATCTTAATAGAGCAGTAAAGTATTTATTGTAAATTTAATGTGTTCACTAAGTTAGGTTGAATGCATTATTACACTTGAAAGCACATGTGCCACATATTATAGAAGATGTTTAGAAGATAAATAAAGCTGGTTATCTACCCCAACACAAATATCTTACATTTTTCCATTATACTATAGTTCAACTACTTTTTTTACCCCCTTCCATTTTCTTTTTCACTAAACTAAGCATGACCACATGGTCACTGAAACTCAAAAACCAAGCTTTGAACACATGAATTTTGCATAGTGATCTTCTTGAACTGGACACCCTACAAATAAAACAGAAGCAATGTTTGCAAGGAAGAAGCAGGAAGTGCTAATTAACTTCATCCTTTTAATCTAAATTGCTCTCTGCACAATCCAGTTCAGTAGGATGCAGCAGTATTTTCCTCTAAAAAGATTTACTTCCTCAGTTCCCCTCTTCCTTGGTTTCTAATGGTTTTCTTCTATCTAATAGTTTACACAACGCAACATCCAAAACCTTAACATGTGTCATGGAGAGCAGCAGTATTGGAGAGTTTAAAGAACTAAATAAATCATTTCCTTAGAGTGAAAAAGCTGCCAATTTTATCTCAAGTAAGATGTAACAACACAAAGGAAGAGGGTTAAGGAAGTAGCACAGAAACAACTTTGCTTTGACTTCTAGAGATTGTGCTTCATGTCTACAGAACACCTCCATTTCACAAGGTACATAACTTTAAAAGAAACTGAACACAGCACAGGAAAAAATCAGCAATAATGTTAGATTAGATAAATCAATCATCTGTCTCTACTTTCAAAGTCATTTCTGGAGCTCAGTTTTGTCATAGCAAAGATCATAAGGCTGAGCTTGAACCACGGACTCAACATGCAACTCAGCTGCCCTACCGTCTAGAGCTTTCCTCCTCTCAGGGATCTACTGTGATTTTGTATTTTTTTGCCCTCTCTTTCCTAAACCACAGAGTAATCACAACAGTAAAAAGCTAACAGGATTTCTCCAGTTCAGGGAGACAAAAGTGCCGCAAGTCACCTTAGTGGCAATGAGGTACTGCTGCTATTCAAGTGTCTTTAGCTCTTTACCACTTTGGAACTGAGCAAGAGTCAGGAGCAACTGCCTCTCAGGCTCTTCTTCACTTCTTCCAAGAGCCTACAGCTCCCAGTCTCTGCTCCTGCACTGCTCCTCCTCTACAGCACTCAAAAACATCCATCTCTGTGCCATCTTGGCAACCATATCATAGACTGGCAATTCCTAATGCAGATCAGCAAATACTCTGCAGATCAGAGCATGAAACTGCTCTCTCTGCAAAAACGAAGCTGTAGAAGACAGGGTCTTAGCTTCTAAATTGAGGCAGGGGAATTATTTCTGTAAAAACTCGCTGAAGTTTCAAACAACTCATGATGAAGCATCTTCCAAAATAAGGCAATAAAACAGAGAAAATCTGTACCTCTGGTAGAATCCTTGTTTTGGTGATCCCTCGGGTTTTGCAGAGGCACCTCATTTGACTTGTTGCTCCACATTGTGTCAGTTTATCTACAAAGAAACGGTCACATAAGAATCCAAGAAGCATAAAATAAGGACAAACGTATCTTATGCTGAAGAGAACATAACCTTAATCACTATGATGAATGTTCACTTCATACAATGATTTCAAACTCACACCATGAACAAGAGCAAAAAATCAGCACTAAATCACAAATGGGTTTACAGCTGTGGTTTTTCAGAAACCCCATAATTCTGTGGATAAAGAAGGGTTTGCTTTTGTTGTTGTTACAAAGAAGAATGAACTCGATAAAACGAAATGCAGAGGACACACAATTTAGATCACAGTAGTAAATATCCAGCAAGCCTGAAGATGACCACACTGCAATACTGCAGATGAGGCAGCACCACACGGCTTGAACTTACAAATGTTTGGTGAAAATACCCAACTCCACCAATGACAGATGAACCTGTCACCAAGCTCTGTCCAAGGAAAGGCAAAAGAGAACTGGACAACAGGACACTACATCCAGGAATAAAAGACAGGACTGGAGCTGTTCTTGGTTGTTGTCTTCCCGTGACCTTCAAAGGCTAGATTCACAGCAAGTCCAAAAAAGTATGAACTCCGAGTAATGGACCAGGCAGCCACTATCTTTGTTGGTGACATGGACAGTGGGTCTGGGCACACCCTCATCAGGTTTGTGGACAACACTAAGCTAAGTGGTGTGGTTGACATGCTGGAGGGAAAGGATGTCAGCCAGAGGGACCTGGACAGGCTTGAGGGGTGGGCCCATGCCAACCTCAACAAGGCCAAGTACAAGTCCTACACCTGGGTAGGGGCAACCCCAAGCATACAGGCTGGGCAAAGAATGGACTGAGAGCAGCCCTGAGGAGGACTTGGGGCTGTTGGTTGATAAGAAGCTCAACATGACCTGGCCATGTGCACTTGCAGGCCACAAAGCCAATCACATCCTGGACTGCATGCCCAGAAGCGGGGACAGCAGGGTGAGGGAGGGGATTCTGCCCCTCTACTCCACTCTGGGGAGACCCCCCTGCAGTGCTGGGGCCAGCTCTGGAGTCCTCAGCACAGGAGAGACATGGACCTGGTGGAGTGGGGCCAGAGGAGGCCACAGCAATGATGCAAGGG
>JAVSBS010010243.1:0-11465 GCA_033124195.1 Coracias cyanogaster | reverse complement strand
GTTGGGGTTGTTCAGCCTGGAGAAGAGAAGGCTCTGGGGAGACCTTCTTGTGGCCTTTCAGTACTTAAAAGGGGCCTATAAGAAAGCTGGGGACAAACTTTTTAGAAGGGCCTGTAGTGGCAGAACATGGCGTAATGGCTTTAAACTCAAAGAGAGTGCATTTAGATTAGCTGTAAAGAAGTTCTTCACTGTGAGTGTGGTGAGACACTGGAACCGGTTGCCCAGAGAAGCTGTGGATGCCCCCTCCCTGAACATGTTCGTGGCCAAGTTGGATGGGGCTTTGAGCAACATGGTCTAGCAGGATGTGACTCTGCCTATGGCAGGGAGGTTGGAACTAGATAACGGGTAATGTGCCTTCCAACACAAACTATTCCATAATTCTATCACCCCACGAGTTTTTAATACAGGGGAAAAAAAAAAAAGCTACTTAATCATGAAAGATAACTTTTAAAAGAAAAGGCAGGTAATTTATACAAACAGTTATTTCTCACCACTTTCAGCTGTCATACATGAAGTTGTAACATATTTTAAAGAAGTGCTATATAAGAAAAAAGGTAAGTTTAAGGGAACTAAGATAAGCTCATGCAGCCAAGAACTCCGATTAGTCAGTACCACCACTACTCTCTCACCAAGGACCGCCTATCTAGGGGCACGTGCTTACTGAGCTGTCTTCACAACAGCCTAAGAGCATCTCTGTTACAGAAAGAAAAAAATGAGGTGACCACAGAATTCATACAGGACATTCTGAACTTCTGAAGGAGTCATAAAGGCACATTTTCCTCCCTCTTCTCTCATGTACTCCCAGATACCATCTTTCTTATTTTCTTAATTTCTGCAAATTTCTTTTGCTTTCACTTCCCTACATAGCGTGCCACATCAAAGGGCATTCAAATATGAAGGTCATTCTCCTGATACATGGTGAACAAACATCCAAAAAAAAAGGCAGCAGGCAAGAATGCCAGGAGGCCTGCATGGCTAAACAAGGTGCTCCTGGACACACTCAGACACAAAAAGAGAATGTACAAAGAGTGGAAACAAGGACAGGTAGACTGGGAGGTCTACGAAGAAGTTGTCTGAGCAGCCATGGATCAGGTTAGGAAAGCAAAAACCCAGATAGAGTTAAATCTGGCCAGGGACATGAAGGGCAAGAAGAAAAACTTTTACAGGTATATCAGTGATAAAAGGAGGGCTAGAGAAGATGTGGGCCCTCTCTAGAAGGAAACAGGAGATCTGGCCATGAGGGACAGGGAGAAGGCTGAGGTCCTCAACAATTTCTTTGCCTCATTCTTCACTGGCAAGGGCTCTAGCCACACCATCCAAGTTACAGAAGGCAAATGCAGGGGCTGGCTGGGAGAAGGAAGATCTGCCCACTGTAAGTGAAGAACAGGCTTGAGACCATCTAAAGAACCTGAAGGTGCACAAGTCCATGGGACCTGACAAGATCCATCTGTGGGTCCTGAGGGAGTTGTCAGACCAAGCTGCCAAGCCACTTTCCATTGTATTTGAAAAGTCTAGTGAAGTGCTCACTGACTGGAAAAGGGGAAAGATTACCCCCATTTTCAAAAAGGGAGAAAAAGAAGACCTGGACAGCTACAGGCCAGTCAGTCTCACTTCTATGCCACGCAAAATCATGGAGCAGATCCTCCTGAAAGCTCTGCTAAGGCACATGGAAAATGAGGTGGTGATTGCTGGCAACCAACATGGCTTCACCAAGGACAAATCTTGACTGACAAATCCAGTGGCCTTTTATGACGGAGTAACGGCATTGGTCAATAAGGGATGGGCAACTGACATCATCTACCCAAACTTGTGCAGTGCCTTTGACAATGTCTCGCACTACATCCTGGTCTCTAAATCGGAAAGACATGGATTTGATGGATGGACCACTCACTGGATAAGGAATTGGCTGGATGGTTGCACTCAAAGAGCTGCAATCAACGGCCTGATGTCCAAGTGGAGGTCGATAACGAGTGGTGTCCCTCAGGGATCAGTACTGGGACTGGTCCTGTTTAACTTGGTTGAACAAGCTGGTGACTCATGGCATAGACAAGTGGACTCTTCACTGGGTGAAAAATGGTGGGATGGCCGAGCCCAGAGGGTTGTGGTGAACGAAGTTAAATCCAGCTGGCAGCCAGTCACAAGTAGGGTCCCCCAGGGCTCAGTGCTGGGGCCAGTCCTGTTTAATATCTTTATCAATGACCTGGATGAGGGGATCGAGTGCTCCCTTGGGAAATTTGCAGACAACACGAAATTAAGCAGGAGCATCTATCTGCTTGAGGGTAGGAAGGCTCTGCAGGGGGATCTGGACAGGCTGGATTGATGAGCTGAGGTCAATTGTATGAAGTTTAACAAAGCCAAGTGACAGGTCCTGCACTTCGGTCACAACAACCCCCAGCAATACACCAGGCTGGGGAAGTATGACTGGAAAGCTGCCTGGTGGAAAAGGACCTGGGGGTGCTGGTGGACAGGTGGCTGAACATGAGCCAGCAGCGTGCCCAGGTGGCCAAGAAGGCCAACAGCATTCTGGCCTGTATCAGAAATGGTGTGACCAGCAGGAGTAGGGAGGTGATTATGCACCTGGACTCCGTACTCGTGAGACTGCACCTTGAGCCCTGTGTCCAGTTTTGGGCACCACAGTACAAGAAGGACATTGAGGTGCTGGAGCAGGCGCAGAGAAGGGTAACAAAGCTAGTGAGGGGTCTGGAGAATGTGTCACATGAGGAACGCCTGAAGGAACTGGAATTGTTTAGTCTGGAGAAGAGGAGGCTGAGAGGAAACCTCACTGCTCTCTACAACTACCTAAAAGGAGGTTGTAGTGAGGCTGGTGCTGGTCTCTTCTCCCAGGTAACCAATGAAAGGACAAGAGGTAACGGCCTCAAGTTGCACTAGGCGAGGTTTAAATTGGATATCAGGAAGAAGTTCTTCACTGAAAGGGTGATTAGTCATTGGAACAGGCTGCCCAGAGTCACCATCCCTGGAGGTGATAAAAAAAATGGGTAGATGTGGTGCTTCAAGACATGGTCTAGGGGTTAGGGAGATGTTCAAAAAACGTTGGACTAGATGATCCTAGAGGTCTTTTCCAACGTAAGTGATTCTGTAACCTCTTTATCAGTGACATGGGCAGTGGGATTGAGTGCACCCTCAGCAAGTTTGCAGACAACACCAGCCTGTGTGGTGTGGTCGACACACTGGAGGGAAGGGACTCTGAGGTTCAGAGGTATCTTGACAGGCTTGAGAGGTGAGCCCGTGCCAAGTTCATGAAGTTTAACAAGACCAAGTGCAAGGTACTGCACCTAGGTCAGCGCAATCCCAGGCACAAATACAGGTTGGGCAAAGAGTGGATAGAGAGCAGCCCGAGGAGAAAGACTTGGGCGTGATGGTTGATGAAAAGCTCAACATGAGCCAGCGATGTGCCAGGGCAGCCCAGAAAGCCAACCATATCCTGGGCTGCATTAAAAGAAGAGTGGCCAAAAGGCCAAGGGAGGTGATTCTGCCCCTCTGCTCAGCTCTTGTGAGACCCCACCTAGAGTTCTGTGTCCAGCTCTGGAGCCCCCAGCACAAGAAGGACATGGACCAGTTGGTGAGGGTCCAGAGGAGGGCTGCAAGGATCATCAGAGAGCTGGAACACCTCTCCTATGAAGACAGGCTAGAGAATTGGGTTTGTTAAGCCTGCAGAAGAGAAGGCTCAGAGAAGACCTTACTGTGGCCTTCCAGTATCTGAAGGGGGCCTACAAGAAGGCTGGGGAGGGACTTTTCACAAAGGCCTGTAGTGATAGGACAAGGGGTAATGACTTTAAACTGGAAGAGGGGGGATTTAAATTGGAAATCAGAAGGAAATTCTTTACCCTGAGGGTGGTGAGACACTGGAACAGGTTGCCCAGGCTGGCTGTGGATGCTCCGTCCCTGGAGGTGTTTAAGGCCAGGCTGGATGGGGCCTTGTGCAACCTGGTCTAGTGGGAGGTGTCCCTGCCATGGCAGCGGGGTTGGAACTGGATGAACTTCAAGGTCCATTCCAACTCAAACCATTCCATGATTCCATAAAATTAACAGTGTTCTACTTAACAGAGCAGATCATTGCCGGTGTATTCTGTGACAAGGATTTTTCTCATACATGGTTTTAAGGCTACTCACAGTGACTAGCAGTAAAGTTTGGCCCTCACATTTAGTCATATAGCTTGTATTTATGGCAGGAAGTTATCCCACAAAAGTGTTCTTATGCTGCAAGAAATAATAGGAACACAGGTTTTCAAAAGACATTTAATTTTTACTTTCTCTAAAGAATCCAAATAACTGCTCAGAAGCATGTGGAAAACATATGTGAACTCACATATGTAGGTACAGAAAGCTACACATCCACACAATAGTGAAGTCCACAGTCATGCAGAAATTCTAGAAAGAAGTGGGGGGTGTTTCATTTTTTAAGTATCTAGTTATGGGCAGTGACTCAAGCAAAATTAGATCTGCTTCTAGGACAGGTGCTGCAGAGCTCATCCATGCAGAACTGCAGCTTTGTGCCTCACATCATTCATGCTGTAAATCATAACATTGTCCTGCCCTGGAAATCATCTAATTCCTTTTCCATCACTGGAGCAAAGAGCTGTTGTGCTAGAAAAGTAGAAAACAAATAGTAATTAAAGTGGGGAATTTTTCCATAAAGAACCAATTTTGAGAGCTGCTGGAAATGTTGTATCATACCATTAGCGCTTTCTTGCCCAAACAAACATTAATGGTTGGACTCAATGATCTTAAAGGTCTTTTCCAACTGAAACAATTATATGATTCTATAACAAACCCTACTCAATATGTAACTTCAGCATAAGAGAACTTCTGGACAAGCAATTGTTTCTTAAGGGATTCTAAAATATCTCTCATTACATAACAGCTTGGGATTGATTCTTATCGTTAGAATTACTAGTAGAGATAGGAAAACTTAGGGACTAGAATTGTTCTTGTTATTACACACCCACAAATCTATATAGTTTATTTTATGATGCCCTGCAAATGTAGTATTGTAACACACTCTATGTATTCCTCAACTCTCCACAAAAGGCCGCTCAGCCGCTCCTCCTGTCTGTACAAGCTGGGAAGCAATTGCAAAGCATCCTGCTGTATATCTCTTAACAAATACCTGCAGTGCTGGCTTCAAGCGTACAACATGACTGGTACTGGTTTCAGCGCAGCCAGCTGAGATTCACCCAGCAGTTTTGCTCAACTGAAGTTGCTGCTGCTTTGGAAAAGAAAAAAAAAAGTGTATTCTGGAGCTGTCTACGGTTTCAGGAGGGCAACACAGCAGTAGCTTTGAGTCATGATAGAATCTTCGTAACTACAAGGGTTTGGGTTTTAGATATCCCTCTCCCCCTCCTTTGGAAAGATGGGAGAAAATTACAGCTTTTCAAAACCTACCTACAAATGATGTTGATTCCTACCAACTCTGGAATTCCTACAGATCACTAAAATGATCACTAGCAATGGCTATCGCTTATGTGAATAAGCAGCACCCTACAAAACCCAGGTACTTGAAGAATTCAATACCCTGTCTCTGCAAGATGTTAAACCAGACAAGAGAAGACACTTTATCAAGAGCACAGCTTGGGGGGTAGAGGAGGAAGAAGAAATAAATCAAGACACAGTTGCTATGTCTACTTACAGGACTTGCATGCAGGGTAGTGGGCCAGTTAAACACTAAAATACACTGAAATGAATACTGATGAGAGAATAATGCTAAACTAAGAAATTATGCAAGTAAATTTATATTATTTAAGAATATATTTTATGTTGATACAAAAGTTGTCTCAATGTCCTCTGAGCAACTTTAAGAAGAAACACATTGTGAAAACCAGGCTCTGAAATGACTGCCTCAATTTTTTTTTTTTTTGCTAAACTAAATGATCCATCACTATTGAATATAGTGAGATATATATTTGTAGAGATTGAGCTCAGCAAATGAAATGCCAAAGAACTTCTGAGGAGACCGCAGCGATGCCAAAAGATTACCTGCAGGTTGGATAAAGCTATGACGACCTTAAAAGTTTGCTGAAAACAGGTGGAAGACAGCAGAATCAGTAGAACTGATCTCCTGGTTACTGAATCATTCCCTGGTAGACTCAGCCATCCTACACAGCTTCATTCAGGTCTGGTTTACCAACTCTTGTCTCGGGCGAGCAGTTAAGATACAAACACCACTGTGCCCTGACATTTCAATCACAAGTCAAGTGCCCATCTCATTCTTTACTCCAGGATTTAAAAAAAACCAAAACAAGTACACAAGAAAAGGCACAGCAGAACTTCTGCAGAGAAGGATCTAAGGGGAAACTTGCAAGGAAAGGAGATACTCCAGACTGGTGGAAGAAACTGGGGTGGGTGGATGCACAGAGGACACAACAGCCGTTCTCTTCTACAAATACTGTTCCTACAGGAAGACACTGAAGAGAACTGACAGATCAAGAAGCGCATGAAAAAACATCAGAAAGGAGGAAATGTGCACAAAGTGAAAACCAATGCCTAATAAAAAAGACAAGAAACCAGCAGTATGTTTACTACCAAACATACCAAGGATGGCATCAAAAGGTACAACAGGTAACAAAATAAGTCAACAGAGTAAGAAGATAGCATTTTGAAAGGAATGGGAAATATGACATGTAGAATAGGTTTAGCAAAGGTACACAAAAATGTGAAGAGATTAAAAACAGGACTGGGAAAAAGAGAAAGAAAAGTGCTGAGAGAAGCAAGATATAAAAAGGAATAGAATGGAAAAAGACAGGAAGAGAAACTGAACTTTTGAAGAATCAGAAGAGAGCAGAAAAAAAAAAAAGGTATATTGGTTCTATTGTAAAGTTTTTCAAGCACCCTCAGTATGATTTTTTTTTTCTTAGTAGCACAACCTTGATAAGAAAAGGAAAGAGGAAACTCAGAAGTCATGGCACTGGAATAAGGAAACAGGAGAGGAAACTGAATCAGAGATTCAGAGAAGGCAGAGAATGTGAGCAAGAGATCACCCACTAATATTCTCACTAATATTTAGTGGTTACGCAAAAAATCCCCAGTATCCATAAGGAACAGTATTCCTCAAGACTTCATTTCTCATAAAAACACAAGAGATATCAAATGAAAGGGATCCCAGAAAAGAAAAGATGTGGCTTTGCTAAGAGTAGGGTAAGAAACAAATCATTAATATTGACTTTTATGGAATATTCTTAAATGTTTCATCCCCCCAAACGGCAGGTTTTGCTATAAGATGGGCACACAGTGCATGAGGGCAGCACTTCACACAGTTTAAGCTGCAACAAGGCAGCAGTGCCAATTAAAACCACCACATTTTCTTTATGCCTTGGTCACTCTTGCCTTATTCAGGCAGAAAGTCAATGGGGTTACGAGGTAAAGTGACTGGGAATCTGGTAAGGTCTGAAAGCAGATTTTTTTGTTATTTTTGCTTCAGTTTTAGCGATGGTGTTTCGTAAGCTACAACCTCCGCGCAAGTGGGATGAGAAGGAACGGAAACATTGAGGAACAGCGGGATCAGTCCCAGCCCTGTACTAGCTGCTGTCATGTATCATCATCTAGAGTCACTCCCCAAGAGCAAATGCTTGAAACTGCTATTGCCTTTACCTCTAGGAGAGCAAGTGGGACTGGGGAAAACAAGAACCATTCCCTTCACCGCCTCCTGATCTGTGGAGATATGACGGGAATCTACACACTTTGCTGCAGGGTGTCCCATTGCACTCACACCTTGCACAGTGAGGACAACCTGTCATGGGGGAAATGGGCACAGAGACAAATAAATTATTTTAGGGATGTTCCTTTCCATTTACAAAAATATTTTACATTTCCACATACAAATAATGGAAAGTTGACTTCTGAAGCCAAAAGAGCCTTTGGAGCTCCTGTCTGTGGAGCTATGATTCCATGTTACTGGCAAAACCGGACATATGCATGTGGACAGACACAATCAGAGACATCAAGCAAACTATTTTTCAGAGCCAACCCATTGAAAGTGATGGAAGTTCTATTTAAAGCTGCCAGAAACACTTTCCATGTCTCCTCAAATACCACATAACACAATTTACGATTATAAGCTTGAGTCTGGAATAAAAATACCTTTACCTACTCATTTTTCTGGAATTCGAGCTTTTACCATATTGCATTATCCCATTTAAATGAGAGCTAAAAATAGCCATAATACATTATCCTAAGACTTTTTTTTGTTGTGTTTATGGGCTTTTAAAATGTTTGGGTTTTTTTTTTTATATACAAGAGTAACATATTGCTTTGTTTTTTTGACCTCAGCATATTTTGAGAGAACTGTCTCAAAGCATTAAGATGCAGGTGATTTACTGACCTTCCTCAGGACTAAGGACAAGTTCCAGCACAACCAACAAATGCATGACATGTTTGTCAAAAAAAGCACCACATCTCCAGAATCTACAGCCAAGTCTGCAGAACCAGACAGTTCCTTCCCCTGCCTTCTTTCGATGCTCGTTTATATAATAAGCCTTCAAATGAAACGTATTTCTGAGGCAAAGGTTCTGAAGGGAAGTTAATATTCAAAATCCAAGCACAACTCCACCTGCATAATGCTTCATGTACAGAAACTTCATCTTAACACCTCTCCACCATACTATCCTGAGTCTGCAATCTCTGCTACGCTCTACCAAAATTACTCATGCTACAAAGTCAGGGATTTTCTTTCTCATTATTTTTAAGTGGTGCTGAGCTAAAGAGGTGATGGGTTCAAGCTATTCAGAGTGCCTTTATATGTAGTTTTGCTGGTATTTAATCTGACTGGTTGCCAATATTATTTGACTTAGAAATACTTTACTGGTCTGGATTGCACTGCACCCCAAGAGCAAGGCTGCATGTAATAACAACGGACACAATTATGTAAAGCTCATACAAGAAAAAGCTGGAAGTAATGAACACCAACAATGCTGAAGGAGCTTATGAACATTAGCTGCTCTGAATGAGTAACATTTCAGATAATGTTCAGTATTTTGTCTTGTAATGCAAACAGTAAATATACCAGAAGAACTCTCATTCCAGTCATTATGAATTTGGAAAATAATAACTAAAACCAAGTAAGTTCAAAAGCAAAAGAAACAGATCAATAAAATTTTATCTGTCTTAAGCTAGAAAAATATAAAAAAGCTTTTAGTGATATTGAGGTAGTACAAAAAAATGAGCAATCAAGATATACCACACAGAAAAGTAAGGAAGAATTTCAAAGCACATGTCACTACCTCTAACTGTTAATGGTCAAGATAAGTGGCATCAACAGTTATACATCCATCAAATGTCAGAAAATATTGTAGAAAATTTTGAATGTTTCATGTGCTCTAAGACTAAATCACTGGCATCAGTCAGCTGCTAAACTTGCATCCAAACTACGGTGAGGATTTTGCTATAAATGAAACATTACTGATTCTGATTCTCTCCAACTGCACTATGAGGGTGGACATTTACAACACCCTTCTGCTAGAAGACACAGCAACTTGCAAAAGCATCTCTGCTTCTTCACAAGTGAGGTGAAAGTGACAAAGAAAACCCTGCGACTAAAAAATGGGTTAGTGGTTTTGCTGAATGTAAAATGCACTGAATGTCTTACTCTGCTGCATCACATGCTAGGAGGTACTCTGAGGAAATCTATTGAAGTGAATGTTGTGACAGCTAGCATAACTCGATTCATTGTTCAGGAAGAAATCCCAGTACAAAGGCACAGAGAATGCATCCATTTAAGGAGATGCACACGAGAGTCTGCCAAGCCATTCAAGAGTTCTGTATTTTCTTTGACTTCAAAGATCTTTGCATTTATGACAGAAAAAGAAAATAAGCGACATATCCTAGTTTCAAGAACAAATAAAATACTCTTGCACTTGTTTCCTTTACCTCCGCAACAAAAGTTCACTTGTCCAATCTCCACTTACTAGAAACTGCACATTAGAAGATTTCAATTCTTGCCACCCATAATAAATTCACTCATGCAGAATATGCTCAAATTCTTCAAAAAGTCTTGTCTTCAAAGGGCCAGCAGTCACTATCCTTCATGTCACAAGGAACACTCCACTGGGAGGGATTCTTCTTAGAATTCAGAGGGAATTCCCTCAGTCAGGTACATGAACCAGACCTGCCAGTTTTGAGAGTCTAAGACAACAGCTTTCAATGGCTCAACAATACCAATGACACAGGAGCAAAGCAGCAACTTTACCTGCAGCTTTGACAACTGCAGACTGATTGTTACTTTCCTTCAAAGCAGAGCAAAGTACATGAAAACTTGAAGGAAAATGTTCCAAATGTCACTTTCTCAAGTTTGAGGCCTTTGCTCTGAAAGTGCATTGAAGTAGTGTTTGAAAAATATCTCACTAACAACATGAGACCTCATAAAACCCAACAACAAGCAGAACGCTGACCACCAGCGTTGCCTCTGACCTGGCATTGCAAAGACTGGTACCAGGACTCTGCTGAGAACACTTTTTCTTGAAGTAACTAAAACTAGCAATAAAAGAGTTTCTCATATGTAGTAATTCCATCCTATTAAAAGCTTTAAGTGCCTAAACCCTAAATCCACACTTTTCTGTTTCAGTATGAAAATCCCATGCAGCATATTTGCTATTAGCAAACATTACACATCATGTTAATATAACTGGAAAATATCACAGAAAAATGTAACTGTTTTTTAAGCTTTTACACTCTTCTGCCATGGATTGGACTTAGTGTGAAATTCTGCCCTCAGTAAGGAATGTTTTTATGAAGCTGAAACACAGTCAGAATTTATGTTAGCATTCAGTAAGTTTCAATTAACTTAGTATAATTGATTAGTTAATTTATTTGCTCTATTCTTTCTCCAGTATATTGACAAAGGTTTCAGACTTACACATACAGGTAATTTTATTCTCAATCAAGTAGTCCATTAAAGTCTATTATATCATTAGCACAATGATACACATATATCTTCCAAGCACTTATATCTATGGATAAATTTTACGCTCAGACATTCTGAACCAGCCACGTGCTTCATATATTAATGGTACTGGGAAAGTTTTCTCTCTGCACTTAACTACCAAAACCCTTCTGTTATCATTATCACGCCACTATACCTGTTCTCATATTAATACAGCTAATATTCGTTTGAACAGCATGAATTATGTGAGGTTAAGTATATCAGCAGCACAGTTCAAACAGCGTTACTGTACTGATAAAAGAAGACACACTCCTGACGAAAATTTCTAAGGTAGAGCTGAGCAGATTTAGCAACTCAACGGTGATGAATGAATATATATTCTTCCCTACCTCCCCTAGCAATCTTCCCACTCCTCTGCGACAGATGCAGAGCTCATCTGACTGCATCACAAGGCAGTTCAAGTCACTAACCCAGCAGAAAATTGCTCATTTTTTCTTTTTTCTTTTTTTTTTTTTCTTGTTTTTTCCAGTCTGAAACCTCAAGAGGTTACAGATAGTATTACTACTAGTGAAAC
>JAVSBS010010242.1:7310-26212 GCA_033124195.1 Coracias cyanogaster | reverse complement strand
GAAAATTTCATTTTTGTTGTAAAAGAAAATTAAATTTCCACCCCCTCTAGCCCAGGAAGCAGCATGAAGGGTCTGAGCTAAATACTGAAGGATTAAGCGCTATATTAAATAACTTCATTTCTTTACAAAAAACAATGAAACTGTTACTTTTTCCTCTATTTGAAGTTATTTCTGCACCTTAACTTACTGTTGTTCAGGAGCCTATCACACCTTAGTTTGCCATGAAACGGCTACAGTTGTACTTTACAGTGCTAAAACCCATCCATCATCAGCTGTATTTTGGTACTTGTTACACGGATACTCACTGCTGTAGGGGTTTTATTTAAACTGATAAACAATGTAGTATTAATAAGTGGCCATATGGTAAGTGGAGCTTTTCATTCAAAACTTCGTCATTAAAACAGGCGTTTAATTAGGCGCAGTTGCGTGGGACCGCTCGGTGTTTGGGTCGCTTGCGGCTGACGCGCGCTGAACAGCAACGTGGTTTTAAGGCAGCGAAAATCCCTAGACTGCATATGCAAACCTGACCTTTAGATCGGTCTGCACGGTCAAACCCAGTGTATACACACAAACTGATTATTGCGGCTTTGCCAGCGGGATTTAAAGAATGGGAATATTTTCTGGAGTGTGTAAGTTACGCCAGCTAGCTCCTGAGAAGCTGGGCAGTGGTCCATGCTAACAGACGATGCGTTCTTAGAGGCTTAATGTCAGTCTTCGAATTTATCGCTGATGGGTGGAAATACATTTAGAGAGCAGTTTAAACCTCTACAATTTTTTTCAAGAAGTTTCAAAGAAACCTTAATTTGGAGGAAACTTTATTGTTCTCTCCATCAAAGATTCAACGCTGGAGACCAAGCAAGGACAAACTGGATTCCAGCCCCCAGCAATGACCAGTGTCTGGTCACTGTTACTGCAGAAAGAAAACAAAGTGCAAGCTGCAATTGCAGCGACAACCTGCCTACCTCATGTCACTTATTTACTCTGATTACGTAAACCAGGAAGAACATAGTTAAGAATGTTGCCAAGCTACTATCGCACCACAAATTATTCTTACCAAGTATAATGTAGTTGGTGTTGTGCTGTGATTGAGCCTCCGAGAGTCTGTCTGGGATTCAATCTGTATTAAAAAAGGTCAGAACATTTTTTTCCGCTGAAGAAAATGAAGGAAAAAAGTCTTTGTAGGACTTAAAAATCAGTGTCAAATTGTGGATGTGGTAGACAACAGATGGAGGACGTCCCGTGAACGGCTTCTATGTCTAATATTGATGCCCTTGAACATTTATATGTTTCACTGGTGAGGAAGGGGCAAAGGAAGTATTTTTCTTTTCTGATTCTGAAAAAGCTGTGGAGAACTCCTCTGAATTGTGTCAATCCCTCTGCCGAAAATATTCAAGTAGCTCTAGATGAGGAGAGAAATGGCTGAGTGGGCCCAGGGTGCTCAGGAGGACGAGAGCCGGATCGTCACCATTCTGATCCCATCATGTGGCCACACAATACTTGCTATTAATCTGATTTTTATATATAATTGAGAAAAGTCTGTTTTCTCCCTAACCTGCCCCGTTTCGGTGGATGTCTTTCCTCCTGTTTGCAGATGATTGCTCATTAGTATTAAATTTGCAGCAGTGCTGCAGCCGGGGTGGAGGGGCGGCTGCCAAGCGCGGCCGGTGACGCAGCGTGCTGCTCTCCTTTGGGGATGCAGAGCGTGTTGGTCTTGGAGTTTTGCTTCTGGCTTCCTTCCCCCTGTCTTTGTCCACCTGGCACACGTCCCGAGAACTTTCTGCAAACGCACACCCGTAGGACAACAAAGAAACGAGCCGCTCCAGCACGGGAGGCTTCAGCTGCCCGAAGCCGCGTTCCGTGCCCGAGCGCTGCGGCAGAGCCGTGCCACGGGAGTACGTAGGCAGCCGCTTCCGTGGAATTAACGCTGGGATATTGGAAATGGCAAGTGCGGCGTGAAGCCGGTTGCAGAATAGATTACAGACCGAGGAGGATCGATCTCGATCCCTGGCACAGAGCTCCGGCTCAGCACAACCCCCGGCTCACAAAGCGCCGCTCTGTTGCTGGAGGACTTTGCTCCCAGCCCAGGTTCTGCTGGCTTTGGCCCTGCACGGGTGACCTTCACGGTACACCGCAGAAGATGTGAAATTACTCAGAAACCGGTGATTTGGTTGTGGCTCGGAGGAGCACACGGTCGGGACTTGGCTGTTTGAGAGTGGATGTGTGCAAGGCTCGCAGGCCCGTCTCTTGCCTTTTCCGGTTGAACACTTCAAAGAACATCTCAGAACAATGTCCTTTTTCTCGTGTGTTCTCAAATACCTGTTTGCTTATTTGACTTGTCACTAGCTTTATTTTTTTTGCGTGAGCTTCTCACTGTGGTTTTTAAATTTTTAGCTAGTACTTCAAAAACAAGAAAAAAAATGCATTTAGATTTAAATTACTGAATCATGATTGCCTATCGCTTGGACAAGGAGTGTCACTGAAGTGTTGCTGCCTTCCTGTTTGTAAATTTATGAATTATTGGTGAAAGTTCCCTTATGGAAATAGTACAGTGTTGTAATATTGAAGTATTGTTACACGTTTCACTAATCTGAAAATGACTATACTGAACAGTGAGTTCAGTTTATAGTAATTTTATTCAAGTGCTTTTTAGCACAGTAGTGGTTCAGGATTAGATTCAATTCCCAAGTTGTATTGGAGGGAACTGGAACTCACGAGTTGCTGGCTTCCCCTGAGGAGTTCATCCCCCTGAGGAATTCCTCAATGACCAAAATACCTGCTTTCTAGTGCTGAAGTCACCAAAGTCTAAAATAGGTTGACCAGACAATGTAGATTCCTGCCTGGAACTAAAATGTTTTCCTTGTTTTTACAAGAAATAACTTGGGTTTTGGTCCCAGAGTTATGTGCCCAGGTTTGGCGTTGAGGTTAGGAGAACAAATCCGGGAGGGACGGGACGCGACTGCGGGATCGGGGATGCTCCGCGCCCGGGCAGGGACTCGCCCCACGCTGTTACATGTGCACTTACAAATCAGGGCAACAAGCCTGTAACTATTTGATGTGATGCCGAGAGCAGTCAGTGGAAATGGTCAGGTTTTTACTGTTAGAACTGTAAAATTGAAGGTGAGATTCCTACCATGATGTATAGAAGATGTGTGCTATTATGTAATGTTAATATAGAAAATACATCTCCTTGGGTGTCAGATACCGCAGGGACAGCGAGCAATAAAATAGAGGCAGGCTCTAAAGATTGTGTAAAAGGGAGCGTGTAAAATTCTGCTTTAAAGTCATGCTGAAGTCCTGCTTTCTGCATAGTGTTGTCTTTTCTTGTCTTTTTTTCCCTCCTTCCCATTTTTCTCATTTTGATGGCCTCAGGAAAGGTTTTGTGTGTACCCTGAAGACGGGGAGATTGACTGCCTTGGGGCAGGGACTTGGCAGGGAGTCTGTGGCACTGATTTTTATTATGCAAGTAAATTCTGTGCTAACTAACAGGGTAACTCTGCAGCAGCGTTTGTCTCTCTAATTCTGAGGGGATGCGTCCGTTAATTAATTGTGTGATTTGCAGACAAACACCCTTTCATTTGTGACCCACCGTCCCTCTTCCCAGCGTGTTTCCATAGCTCGCACGCAACAATTGCATAATTGTCGACAGCTTTGATTAATATTAGGGAAGTATTTAATGCGCTTTCAACTTCACCGAGTAATTTAATACCTAAGAACATGGTGTATAACAACTAATTAGGGAGCAGATGGCGAGTGGAGCTGGCGTTGGGCGGGCCCGGGGCCGAACCGGCGCGGTGCCGCGGGCGGTTCGCAGCCATCATTGGGCAAGCGCCGGTCTACGGTGAAGCTGGGGGTAGAGCCCCGGGTCTCCTGTTTCCAGCCTTCCCTGCCGGGTCATTCTTTCTATTTTTTAAATTGTGGAAGGAATCGGTCAGTTTTAGTGTTGTTTGATCATTGTAACTACTTTCTCTGCAGAAGCGCTGGGTTTGAGGTGGTTTTGCAAGCATGGCTGTGAGTGATGGAGGGATTTTGGTGGAGGATTGAGCACTGTTTAAAAAGAAAAAACCCACCCTTTTCACGGCCTAGTTGATGGTAACTTAAAAAACTGGCATGATGAGCATCTACAAAATTAAACAGGGTTGTTTATAGTAGCCATGATTCAGGATTTAAGTGCCAGGGTAAAAATAACCAAGACATGTGGCCGTAATGTCCCAAGAACCTGCCCCTCTCTCCGGGAAGGGGCAGAGCGAGGGCCAGCGCAGCCGGAGCTCACACACACATCTGCGCCTTTATCTCCCAGATCTGGGAAATGCTGACAGGGCATTTCCTCTTGGAAATGTTAAATATTTTGGTTTCCACATGTGAAAATCAGCCTGCTAGAAAATGGGAGGTGTGGGTGATGAGCGAGCCAGCGCTCAGGAGGAGGTTATCCTCCTTTTAATTCCACGCAGCCGGGTGAGTAGTGTTTGCTCCCTGCCCCTCTCTCTATCCCACGGACATCTTTCCTTACCTTTCTGTATCCCAGTACATCTTTCTGGGGAGCAGCAAGAGACCAAAATACATGTCGGGTTAACAGTGCAGGTGGCTGTAGAAGCTGCACCTTGAGAGGCCATTTCACGTTGTCTCTAGGAACCGATGCTTGTGGTTTGGTGTGTGCTTGTTCGGTGCCTCACTTCTTTCTGTTCCTTTCCCCTCACCTCATCCTTTTTCATACGAGGGCTGTGCTTTGTGCTTCTTGAGTGGAACTGCAGCCTGTCATCTGTCTGCAGTCCCATAGCTGAGACTGTGTCAGTGCTTTCACAAAAAATCCCTGTTTTCAGGTGTGCACAGATGGGATCCAAGCATGTGCTTGCAGCAAGAGCTGCTTGAATGAACTCTGCTTTGCTGGAGACTTCATTCCTGCTCTACTTGGGGAAATACTTGACAAGGATTATGGAAGCTTCATTACTTGCTTCTAAAACGTTCTGATTTCTGTGGCTCCAAGGAGCCACGTGCCCGTGGCTCTGGAGCATCAGATGCAGAGCTGCTGAGAAGAAAAGTGTTGAAAAAAACAAAGTGCTAGTTTCTCATTTAAACTTTCTGTGTTCTACCATTAAAAGGGGAACAATTATCCCTTGGAGGCTTTCAGAAATAAAAGTTTTTGGGCAGAGCAAGTAAGCTAGCTGGTTTGTACCTTGGGCAGGGCTGGGGGAGCCAGAACCGAGGCCGTTGGGGAAAAGCAAAGTACGAGGCTTCCTGCAGTACGGCGCCTGCTTGGCAGACTTATCTATGAGTGTTAATTTGCTGCTCCAAAATCAGAGAGGAACGCAGAGCTGTAGGCTTTGAGTCACAAACAGAGGCTTTGGTGTATCTGGCAGTGAATCTGTGAAGGGCTGAAGGCAGAGGACCCTTGGCCTGTCACAGCAGCAGGGTGTAGCCATGGCTGTGAGCAGCGTTTGGAGCATCACTGCTGCTGCAGTGCAGTAACGGATGGTGACACTGCAGGTATTACAGTCTTCTAAAACACGTGGACAAGGAGCCAGCAGCGTTACTGGGGCAGAGGGATGGTGGTGCTGGGACTTGTCCTGCTCTCAAGCACTGTCAAGATGCTGCATCCCATGTTTGGGTGCATCTCCGTGCTCTCCCCTTTGCCCTTTGCTTTTTGACAGCGTGTAGGTGCTCTTCAAGCAGTGTCACGCAGGTGGTGTTGGTGCTGCCTGGGCAGGGCTGGAAGGACACCCTGTCCCCCTCCCAGGTAGCTGGGACGCGGCGGGGCTCGTGCATGGGCCGGAGAGGTACGGGGCAGGATTCATCGGAGGCATCCTGACAGCGTCAGTACCCGATGCTTCAGTTTCCTGCGGGTGCTGATGCTGCTCCTGGCATGTGCAGCCTCCTCGCAGAGGGTTTTCCTCACCTAAAATGCGTTGCAAACTTGATAGAACTTCAGACAGGCTTGGGCTGACCTGTTTATCTTTTGTAAGTGAAGTCTTCTGCAAAGCCTATTAGGGAGAAAAGGCCCCTGGGAACGTGGTGGTTTGCCTTAAGGAGCGCCCGTCCCTCCTGCAAAGTTGGCTTTGTGTAGTGGGAAAAGCAAACTGGGAGAGAAGGAAAGAACCTGGAGAGCACGGGAGGCTCCTGAGCACTTGGAGAGCGGTAGCAGCCAGCTTTTGGGTGAGGGCTTGATTCCAGTTTGTCAGAATGAATGATGTCTGTTAATCTATTAAAATGTGGCCGTGTCTGTTAAAACCTGCCTCTTGGAGGTGTGTTCGGTGCGTGCTGGAAGCCCAGCCAGTGGCATCTCCAGCCCCACTTCAGCTCCCATGTGATGCCAGCGCCTGCCCCAGCGGCTTCTCTGCAGCGAGAGGAGCTGTGGAGGAGCAGACGCCTTCCCCTGCCTCTCCAGCCCTGGCTTCTGACTCATTTAGCACCGACTCCGTTTTTAAATACCTTTGCTGATCTGTTATCTGTAGCATGTTCTTCAGAACCACGTTTCCCCGGGTTTCTGGGGCAGTGCTTTCCCACGGCACAGCGCGCTGCAGGTGCGGAGGAGGCGGGGAGGGAACTTGAGGTGGAAAGAAGGGATTTGGGAGCCCAGATCCATGGACTTTCAGTAGGAGCTGGTCGTTGAACTGTTCTTTAAAATTCCCGCCCCTGGGCTAGCTGAGCACTGAATGGTCAGAAATCATGGGTGGATAGCTGGCAATAGATATTTAGGGATGAAATCCGTCGTATGGAGGTAGAAGGCGTTGCCACAGGAAAGGGAGAAAGTGAGACTTTGGAAATGTCTGTGAACTTTTTGCAAATGCAGTCATCAAATCGTGGGTACAGGGGATTGTGGACAGAAGTGGCGATTTTGCATAAATCCGGTAAAAGGCAAGAAAAGAGCAGACAAGCTATTTAGATAATGATTTGATAAGAAGAGAGAAGTGCTTCTTCCTGTGATGGCAATCTTTTCCTCCAGTGTCTGCAGACTGTGTTTTATTGCTGTCAGCGCTGGTAGACAGAAACAAGGAACCTTAAATTTTCATTAAAAAAAAAAAAAAAAGGAAAAAAAACCCCCAAGCCCCCACGTAACCAGTGTTCCTAAACACAATCTCAGGCCAAGGAGGCATCAGGATGAGCAGCCCTTGCCCAGGCTGGTGGGAGGTGAGGAGAACCAAGCTGGAGCGTGATCCTGCTGCTCTTCTGCCACAGCTTGTCCTGGGGCCAGGGATGGAGTCCAAAAAATGCTTCTGAAAGCCAGTGCAGTCCTGTAGTAAACAGAAATGTGAACTTTACGGTCGCAAGCTTGATGTTAACTTTTTACCCTAAGAAAGTTCAGTTTTCTCCCTTCTTCCTATGGTTTACTTTAACTGTAAGTCCAGTTTGTAAAGTGTTTTATGAAGTTTTTATCAAGTTTTGCTGTTGGCTTCCACCGGACGCCCCCAACCCCAATCTTTCACTGCCCTGGAGGCACAGTTAAATTGTGCTGGAGTTCTGGTTTTTAAGGTAATTTGATTGGAATATTCAGAAATTGTGTAGAGCTCCATTGGTAAAGCACAGAGAAAAATCTTGTAACAAGCATGTTTTGGTTTGAAAGCAGGGAGAGAAGATTTGATGCTTGAACGCACTGTCATCTGAAAAATGATTAATTCTTTGGTTTTTTTCAGTCCCTTACAGGGAGCCTGGAAAAACCTTCAGTAGGGCTGCTAACACTGATGAGAGATCTTTTATGCCAAGGTATGAGCTTTTAATGTTCTCAGTATATCTCAAATAGAATTGCTAACGGTGAAAACACTGGCAGCTGGGGAAATTGGAGAATTGATAAGTGTAAAATGCGTTGTTTAAAGTTAAAAGTTGCCTGAATCTTTTTTTCTGTATTGGGGAAAAGAAACCCTGGAGTTTTGTGCTCTGTCTTTTCCTGGTGTCCTCTGCAATTGTAGGAAATACAAACCTATGGTTACAGTCCACTGCTTAGAGTTTTAAGCCTTTTGTTACCGCCTTAATGGAGGTTGTGTCATCAGTTATGGCCAGCATTTCATCAGGTTACGCAAAACCATCAGACCACCTGCTCTTACCACTGTCTTCCTCACTCTGAGCAGTGTATCTGCACCTCCTGTTGCTCGTAGCTCCATCAGGGTTTGGGGAAGGAAGGAAGGAGAAGCTCGTGGGTACAAACTGCCTTCTTGAGAGGTATAAATCTGTACTGGGGCGTTTGCGGCTCAGGGTGCACGTCACAGCCCAGGTTAGCGTGTCCTTCTTGCACACATTTCAGTGCTGCCTTCACTTGCCCGCTTTGTTTATGCTCCTTTCTCCCCACCACCCAAGTTACAAGCTTCTTGATGAGCTGGTGAAACATTTTTAACCGGGGTGGATAATCTTTGCATCAGGTTTTATCTCCTGAAGGGCCTCAGCCCTTCTCCCCACAGCCTCTGCTTGGCTTCTTCCGCTGGTTGGGAAATACCCTGAAAGTTTTGCTCCTTTGCACCCTGATTCCGCCGCTGGGTTGCAGCAGGGCCAAGGTGATTTGTGCGGTGGGGAGAGCGCGGGGGTGCTGGGCTGAACACAGAGGCAGGTGAGCGGGCGCTCGGAGCTGCCTTTCAGGTTACGGCTTCATCTGCGTGTGCATCCATCTGCTGGTCCTTCTCAGAGCTCCTTCTGCCACACTGCCCTTCATTTCTGTATATTAAACCAAATATCCTGCATCTTTTCTTCACCTCTCCATCTGTTCCCAGCCCTTCGCTCTTCCTTAAGGAAGGAGCTTCAAGGCTTGTCGGGGCTGATGCTGCAAATAGCTGAGTGTCTGCGCTGGTCACCTCCCAGGCAGTGTTGGTGACAGCAGCAGAAAAGAGATGCTCCTGTTAAAGAATAAAGAACAGATTAATCCTGAGGTGTCAGGTGTTTTGCAACATAGAAGCCAAGTTTGTTCATTATTATAGATGAAATCCGAACCCTCCTATAGTGTATTAGTCTGTATTTGAAGTGGCTGTACCAGTGCTGGGTAGGTTGGAGAGTCTGATGGAGGGGGGAGCCTGGTGCTCAGGGCAGTGGTGGGTTAGCGTGGGACGTGCTCTGTGCTCCCTGGGTTCCACGGGGAACGTGCTCTGTGCCCCACAGTTGTCCTGCCGTGGCTCAGGGGCTCCGTGTGATTGGGAGAAGGGAGCACGAGCAAGGAGACGGGCTCAGGTTTGGCTTTATTTTTGCACAGCAGCTTTCAGAACCAACGAGACCAGTTTCACAACATTTATCACAGCACTGGAAGTTAATTCTTTTACACTCCTTAGTGATTATGCTCTTTCCTTGACTCAAAAGAAACACTTCTCACCGATTCTTTCATTCCATTTTGAAACGTAGCTGTTGCTCCGCAGCATCTGACTGCACTGCCCGGAGCTCTGGGTGCAAATGAATGCTACGGTGTCTAACCGTATTTAGGTGGGCACAAACAGTTGCCAAATGAGAAATTGGCTGGGACACAGCACAGTGATTTCTTGAGCGCTCTATTCATGTTGTATAAACAGATAACATTAACATACTTGTGAAAGAGCTACAAGATAATGAAGATGTGTGGGGTTTACAGTAATATGGCTCATGCATTTCAGGATCTTGGTTTCCTGTTGCACCTGAAAAAAAAAATATCTGCGAATACTGCAGAGAAGAAATGAGAAGTTAGTCTTGTGCTGCTCCCAGCTGAAACTTTCCCACAAGTATTTTTACTATAAATAAGAAGTGAAAGAGTTCACAGCTAAATTTAACCCTTAGCTTGATTGCTTTCCGGGTTTTCTGAGGTGGAATAGAATGTGCAACTGTAGGAAGGTGAAGATAAACTGGGTCAGTAAGTTGCATTTATACTTTTTGCATCATCTTTTAATTTCTTTGGATTATCAAGAGGATAATAGTTGCTAATTGGAATTCCCCTTTCCTTCCTGTCCAAAATCATGATTTTTGAAAGAAAGGAAGTGAATGTTACTTCTCAGAGAAATTTTCAAGCAGAAGAGCTTCCAGCTGCCAGAATTTGTACTAAAAAACGTAGTCAATGTACTGGAGTGCATAGACATTGCTTGCTCTGCTTTTAGAACTCCGAAGTTACCACTCTGGAAAATCCCTTTCAGCTTGACTTAATTTCACAATTTCTGTGAAGTTAAGCAACTACAGCTCATCCAGGCTTTAAGAGGTGAAGAAAAAAAAAACCCCAAGGTGCTTAAAACTGTGGGCTGCTGCTGCTAGCTTCAACTTTATTCCCCTCTGAGGCTTGGGCGAGGGAAGGGCAGCTTGGCTGCGTGACTGTGGAGAGCCTCAGTGCGGGCAGGTGAGCCCTGTATTTCTCTTCTATTGGCAGAAAAATGAGCTTCAGGTTGTGCTAAACCAGCCACAGAATTTGTATGCCTCTCTCCAGCTGCACGTGGATTTTTCTTAATTTTTGTTTAAGCCTATACTCGTGTCACATTCAGACCACAGAACGTTCTGTGGTTGAGGGATGAGGGTTAAAAGTGAGATGTTTGGGCAAGGTCTGCAGTAACGCGTTCTGCTGCCAGTCCCGGTGGGGGCACATGGGTTTCCTCTTGACTCTGTTTTACAGCTTTCCCTTGGGAGTATAAATGATAGAAGAAAACCCTGTCCTGATTTAATGATTATGTAAACTTGAGACACAGATTGTCAGGGAGTTGTCCACAGTTGCAAAGCTAAAAATACGATCCCCGTCCTTCGCAGGCTGTTGTTAACGGTAGTCGACAAGGTGATACATTTCTCTACCAAACTACTTCAAATACGTTCTCATTTTTAAAGCAGTCCTCAAACTGCAGCCAGTGAGCCCGTAAACCCTGTGGCAACGTTGGTTTGAAATGCCTTTGAGAAACGCAGCTCATAGCGCTCGTGTTTCTGAAGCCTTACTTGGGAAGAAAGCTCGATCTTGGGGGGGAAGAGGGGGAAGATAATTAGCTGCTGAGGTCATTGTTTGCTCGAGCTCCGTTAATAGGGACAGCCCAGGCCGGCTTATAATGTAAACACAGTGTAAAATGTTTATCACCAGCTTTGTCATTTGCCTTATTTGTCAGGGAATCTCGAGGAGAATGAGAAGGTTTCTGGTGCTGCGTAGCGAGTTGAGGGAGTTGCAAGATTTCCATAAAAAGGCAGAGCCCTTGCTTGGGCGAGCAGAGAGGTTCTGCCTTGGCAGCCGTGAGTTAGGCCTGGCCTTTTCCAGAGAAAAAACACTGACCCAAGTCCTTCCCTGCTGGGGGTGGGCGGGAGAAGTAAACCTCTCTACCTGCATCTTCCTGGTCTAATTTTCTTGCCCGATGCTCTGTGGTTTGTGCTATAAATCGCAGAGGACAGGCAGCAGAGCGTGTGCTGCCCGCGGCGGCTGGGTGCGTGTGGCCGCGCTGTCTGTGCCATGGCGTGTCCATCCTCTTCCTCTCCGAGCCCCGGCAGGCTAACAGGTCTGGCTCTGGGCATCTCGCACGTGCCGGGGCTGTTGGAGCAGCCCTCTAAACTTGGGTGCCCAGGTAGAAAAATAAAAAGTGCAGCTGTTCCTGAAGAGATGTTTGTTCTTGGGTGTTTGGGGAAGGGGAGCATGTTGCTGCTTTCAGAAGATGGTGTCATAAATTTGTGTGTGCACCTACGCTTTTAACTGTTGCCTTTTTTCCCGCTTTCCAGGTCGCCGCTGTTTGAACAGACCACACCATGCGTGAGTACAAGCTGGTGGTCCTTGGTTCAGGAGGTGTGGGGAAGTCCGCTTTGGTGAGTCTTGGGAAGCAGTTCTGAAACCCACACACACGCTCAAAATTGGCCTGTCTCGCTGCAGACAACACTCCTTGGATGCAGTGAGATATTTGTATTACCTTTAATGCACCTAGAGACTTGCCGTTGCTCTGCTGAAATACCCGGGAGCTTGTGTCACGCTCCGGGAGAAGCAGCGGGCGATTAATCGCTGTCACAACAAGAAGTCCCCTCCAGCGTGTGCGGTGCAGAGGGATAAGCAGACTGATGACACTTTGAACTCCTTAAGTACTTGTGTTGTTTCTTAGAAGAGGTTTACATAGCAGAGCTGATAGTCAAGCATTGTGAGAGAGATTTGTCACCTGTTTATCACAAATCAGTCAAGCAGCTGCTCCAACAAGAAAGGCGAAGAACTGCTCAAGTGTGAAGTTATCTAAAACAAGGAACTACACGGTGTTCCTTTCCACAGGAGGTGATAGGTAATAGCTGACCAGCTGCTGCTGCGTGCACCCTTGTTTATTCTGCTGAAATGGGCTGTTCGTAATCTTGGTAAAGCACCTGCAGAATCCAGATGAACAAGAGGAAAGATTATTCAGTTGTGTATGATTTGATGTGCTCTTTCAGAGATCCTGTCCTAATCTTTACAAGATGTAGGTGTCAGGTTTTTTTTGATGCAGCCCGTTCTTCAATACGCAATCTGTATCACTTTTTCCACCAACATCCCCTTGATTATCTTGCTTTTCTTATGTAACATTGAAAAATTCACTAGATAAAATAGGGCACTTATTAATATGCTGTACATAAAGATTATTCAGCATCTGCCATACTTTAATTTCCTCATTTGTGATGTGAATTCCGAGTCAGCATCCATCGCTGGCCTTTTTCAAAGCTGAAATGCAAATTCTTTGTCTGGTAAACAAAAGTTAAATTCTTTTTGACAGTCTAGGTGCTAAGTAAGCATGTATTGTAATTCAAGAGCAACATCGATGCACCATGTTCATAACAGTACACAATAAGTGCCGATTAGCAGCTAAGAGCTTTTAATATTAAGCTTTCAAGATGACTGTCTGCTTATTTACAAGCAGTTGCAAGGAGAGGTTACAGGGTGGGATTTGAAATAATATGGAGGTCACTTTAAAATCTTTTTTCTTCATACTGTATAAACTAAACTGTCTAACAAAGGGGCTGGTGTTTGTTCTCAGCTCTGCGTTTTTACAGTCGGAGTGTAGATTACAATATGGTGTTGTTTCACCCCAATTCCTCCTGCTTGGTTTAACTGTTCTGTGCCAAGGCGGTGCTGATGGTGCCTTCTGGTAACAGTGACGGGATAGCAGAAAAACCTTCACAGTTATTTTGCAACTTGCTTCCTCAACAGTGGTTTCCTTTCCTTTTCTAATGAGGGTGAAAATCTTCTGGAGCGTCAGTGGGTGGGCAGCGTTACCAGGAGCGTCCAGTTGTGCATAGTCTGTGTTAAACTGGAAGCCAAAGCTGGGACACACAACCCCCAAACTAAGGGCGAGTTATAAAAGTCCTGGATCCACACAAAACCTGAAACCAACCCCAGATTCGTGTCTTCTCCCTTGGCCTCTCTTTCCTGCTATAAACAATAAAAGTACATCAGAGAGTAAGGGTATTCCATACAAGTTGTGAATGAAGTTGAACAGAACCGTAACTGTGACTGTGAGTAATTGGCGTCTGTGAACACACAAGCACCAGTCGAGATAACCAAAGGTAGAACAGTGACTTACTACAGAGAAAACGATTTGAGAAGAGAATACGCGGGTTCAGTTAATTTTTTTCAAATGTCCTTTCAGATATAAGACCCTTGAGTGTTACAGTGGAAAGATGAGATGTCGGGAGGAGTTTGTCTGTTGTCGCGCTGAGGCTGGTTTACAAACGCAGCTCCCAGAGCAGAGCGGTGCAGATGTGACCACCGCAGCACTCAGTGTTCTCCTAGCAAACAGCAACCTGCTGTGGACACTCTTGGTTAGCAGCTGTGTGAAGGGTCCTGAAACACAATCTGCAACCCACAATTCCTATGTTCGGTTTCCATCGCTGGTGTCACTCCGTCATCCACGTGGTATCTCCTTAGAGTGCTTTTGCTGAGATTTACTTGAAGGGCAGGCTGGGACAGCTGTTTGTTGTGACAAGAAGGTATTGGAGAAGCAAAGGCTTTGATTGTTACACTGAAAAATAGGTTTATTTAGTGGTAGATGATTTTTTAAATGAGGTAGTACTAGAAATCTTTTTTCTTAGATGAAAAGAAAGAGCTGGACCCGCTCGGTTTCCAGCATACAGCGAGATGTTCTGCCTGTACCTGGCAGATGCCACTCTCTGGAAGTTTGCAAGTGCTTGTGTGACAGATGTGAACCCTCTTGCAGGAAAATCTCAGCTCTTTGTCCAAACAAAATACGGCTCCTCAAACCAGGTAGTGAGTTTGTGTTAAACAACTTGCGGAAAGTTCAGCTGGCAAAAGATAGTTTGTGCGTTTGTTGATTTTAAAGAGACAAAATTAAGTGCTGGGATCTTGACACTTAGTTTTACAGAAAACCAGCAGCTTGTTTTACAAATTCAACCAAACCTCCGGATGCTCCTATGCCACATTGCTACGTTACTGCAGATTATTGTGGGCAAGAACATGGGGATGAGGGCAAAAGGGAAGGAGCTTTGCCTTGTGGAGGACACGTGCAGTGTGGACTGACAGGAGCCAAGCACCCCACAGACAGAGCTTGGATGGCCAGAGAAGGGCCACGTCCCAATGACAGTCCAGTGGGAAGTGTTTAGGGTAGATTTGCTTTGAATCATGATACCGGGGAAGAAAGTCTTCCTCTCTGAAACGAGTGATGGCCCCGTCTTTAATGGTTTAATACAAATGGAGTATCTGGAGACACTCCAGGTTTCACTTGCTGCTCAGAGATACGCCGTGCTCTGGAATGTAACCTGGAGGAGCTCCACTGCAACTCCAGAGTGATTTGAACTGAAACGTGGATTTTCCACCTGGTACTTCACAGTGTACAGATTGCCAGCACTTCTGGTTAACTTTTTTTTTTGTCTTCCATATTTGGTGATTTTTCTTCTTCTGAAGTCACAGGCGCTGAAGGAAAGGCATTTTTGAGGGTATCATCTTCTATGAATAAAGCAAGCAAGCAGACGGTTGATGTTGCAAAAAGTTTTGAAAACATGCTTGAATAAAGTGATCCTTAAAATGACAGAAAATACCTACTTTTTATTGTATAAATTCAAAAATTCGTATGTCTTTTTTTCTGCTCTCTGCTATTGAATTTGAACAGTGTTGAATAGTTTGTGTTGTTACTTTTTCATAAAGTGCTTCTTGGTAAATATTACTGGTCGTGTTCTGTTGACTTAATATTTTTCCTCTTCCCTTTCTCCCCAGACTGTACAGTTCGTTCAGGGAATTTTTGTTGAAAAATATGACCCAACAATAGAAGATTCATACAGAAAGGTAAAATGACATCATTTGTATTTCTGTCAAGTCTCGTAGAGCTTGCTTCTTTTTAATAATGTAATAAAAGCTTATCACGAGAAAGGGTCTTTTCTAAGAAAATGTTGCGGCTGCGTAAAGGCAGAGCAGGGAAGCATCAGTCCTGGAAATGGTGCCACGCAGATCGTTTCCTTTGGCTTCACAGAGCATTTCACTAGCTTAGGGCCTCTGGATGCCATCAGACAAATTGTTATCAGCTGCTATAGAGCTGAATTATCAGGGAATGCCAAATCTTGCTGCTAATTGGACAGCTCCCTAAATTAGTTCTGTTTAACAGGAGGATTAAACCTCTGTTACTCCATCTAACCAAGAGCTTTCACTTTAAATCTCCGACGACTCTGGTTGAAGCAGTTTGAGGCTGCAGCTCTCTGCTCTTTGCCTGTTTCTTCGTTAGAGGTCACTTCTGCCCGGGGGTCAGTCTGGTGTGTTTTCCTGAACCGTCACCCGTTTCCACTCGTATGGGATGTGAGCTGTGGCGCTTGGCAGCTGCGGGTACTGCCCATCCCTCCTGCCAGCGCTTCCGATTGACGCTGGGCAATAGCAACAGCTCAGCCCAGCTAGGGTCAGACCGTAACTCAGATCTGTTTGCTGCCATTTGACCTCTAATTATTACTCCAAAACAGAAATATATTTACTATGTGTGCGAAGTGTAGAAGTTGTTGTAGAGTATATTCACCCCCACGGCAGGTTTTGTTGTTGTAGCCTCGCAATTGCCTTGTGCTGTTGCCTTCAGGAATGGCTTTTTTGCCGTTTAGTTCGAATGGCTTCTGCTTGGTTTGAAGGCGTGTAAAGTTCTTTACGGCCGTTTTGGATGCAGGCTTGCAATTGCTGAGCAAAAGTCCTTGTCAGGATCCCTGATGCTGTGGTGTTCTGTAATTCTGTCAACAGAGCTGCTTTCTTCACTCAACTGATGTCAAGTAACCCATTGTTTTACAGATTAGCATAAATGTTAGCATAATTAAAGGCACCAAAACATAAGACATTTGTGCCTATTATAAATGAGTGTCAGTGGTGGTATGATTTCTGCTGTTGACTTTCCTGGAATTACCCTTGTTGAATCGGAGACACTTCTCAGTGAGTGGAAGACTTGCTAAGCCTGTGAGGGTCACTAAATATTTTGCTTTTTCCTCTTTACTCCCTTCTCCCCCAGCAGCAAAGAGAAATCGAAGTTTAAGTTCCTTTGATTTGTAAGAGTGGATTTTATCCCACTCAAGTGGAGATGTTTACGATGAGCTGCTCGTTTAAGCCCTTGTAATCAGCCAAGACCTGGAGCGTTACTGAGCTGACCCAAATGCCTGGCTTGGGGCGTAATTAATCCTCTAATAGCGATGCCTCTCTTGGCGCTGGGGAGGTGCAGGTGCCTGGCTTGCCTGCAGACGTCTTTGTGGCAGAAGTGAAAATGAAGCTCAGATTGTCTTGCCTGTTCCATTTCCGACATTTTAACTGCATTTGCCTCTTCCTTTTTTTCCCCAGCAAGTGGAAGTAGACTGTCAACAGTGTATGCTTGAAATCCTCGATACAGCAGGGACAGTAAGTGTTGTTGCTTTTTCTAATTGATACGGAGTTTCTTCGTTAAGAGTGAGATGTTAAGAATAGAACTTACACTAGTGTAATAATCCCACCCAGACGAAGGCGACAGGTCAGCTGCAATAGTTTACATTGAGTGACATTGTTAAATAAGCCGAACCCCAGCGTGGTCAGGGAGCGTTCTGCAGCCCCGCCAGCAGCGTTGCGAGCCCCACTGCTGGACACAAAGCTTGGTGCATCCTGGTCCAGTCGCCTCTTCTCTCTGCCATCCACCATCTTCTCACTATGCTGATATGGGATCATTTTACAGTGAATTTTGCAAGAATATGCAGACACATTTAAGCCGCTTCCAGGGGATACATTGCGGTTGTCTCCCGGCGTGTCGCATCAGCCTCCATCAGTAAAGGTGTTGTGCCTGCCCAGGGCTGCTCTGCCAGGGGGCACCTCACTGGCACCACCGAGTGCTGCTCTGGAGACCCGTGTCCTCGCCCCGGGGCCGTGCTGTGCCTGCCTTTGCCAGTGTCGCTGCTGCCGTGCAAAGTCCCCTCACTAACTAAACAGGCCTGGCGATGGCTGAGTGCACAGCACGGGGAGGGGGGGACCTGCTGCCTGAAAGTTAGTTTTATTTAGAAAGCTTTGAAAATGATCAACAGCAATGGGAGGGCGTGGAAGCAGAAATCATTGTGACACGGCTCTGGCAAAGCTCCTGTCGCAGGCGTGGACAAAGGCAGCTCTGAGCTGGGAGAGATTTTCCAGCCTGCTCTTGCATTTCATTGCATTGAGCCGTTCTCATGCTAGAGATGATGACTTTATAATTACATGTGTGCAGAGGGGATCAGGCTGTGCCTTCCCGTGCGGTCATGCTCACGATGAGTCGTGAGTGGGTGACACTTAGGCCTGTTCCGATACCCGTTAGAGGAGAAATTGCATTCCCCGCTCTGTTGTCTGAGGGCAGACTTGTGCTTAACACTGTTGCAGAAAATGAGTGAAAAATCACTACAAAATATTTCAGCCAAACCTTAACACCTCGTGTTCTGTTCGGGGCATACAACAGTCCAGCTGCAGGTAGATTTTTTGTGGCTGCTCTTGATCTTTTTCCCATTTATTTTCAAGAAGCCTTTTGCTTTATTAGGGGAAAAAAAAAAGGGAAAGAGATCTGTTAATGCTTTTATTAACTCCGCATGCTACAGCGGGTTTCTGTAGGGGGAACCTTGCAAATGCGAGCTGTACAGTGCTGGATTCTTATCTCCATTACAATAAATGTATTCCTTTGCAAGTGTTCATTAGCTGCATTCACTAGCTAATTATTTTTTTAAATATTTGATTACAGGAGCAATTTACAGCGATGAGGGATCTCTATATGAAGAATGGTCAAGGGTTTGCACTAGTATATTCTATAACAGCACAGTCCACGTTTAACGACTTGCAGGACCTGCGGGAACAGATATTACGGGTTAAGGACACTGAAGATGTAAGTAGAATACTTTTTCTTCTGCAAATGGTTAAAGTGTGTTTGCAAGTAAACATACAGGGATTTGTGAGCAAAATTGCTTTGTAAGAATATTCTTTGCTGTATAGCAAAGCTTTGTGGTGAAGTAAGTTTCCCTGGCTTTGTTATTTTCAGTGTTGTTATTTGAGGTCAGCACCTGCTAAGGGCTATAATGAAACTAGAATTCACATGTACTGGAGGCCTGACAGTCTTTGGAAGTGGTGGGAGTTCATTAAAACAGTATTTTTTTTTTTTTGTCCTTTTAACTCCTTTCCAGTATCTGCATTTTCTTCTTTCACTCTACTTTAGCGGTACTTTATTTCCCTCAGAGTTAAGGCAAAATAATAGTTGGACTCGGCAGTAATGATGCTCTAAGCAGATGTGCAGCTGTCTCACCCAGGAGACTACCCTTGCTTTTCCCAGAGGCCTGAAGGGGACATTGAAGTACAAAGCCGTGAGTTTCCCGAAGGTCGCTGGGGAGTCATCGAGCCCTGGGGCAGGCCGGTGTCATAATCCAAGTTGATGAACTTGAACTGCAAATAGACAGGACACGGTCAGCTTATTGACCAAGTCCTCGACGCCGTTATGATGAATGGTGGCAAGCCGATTGCCCTCTTTGTCTAAAACGTACCAATTGAGCAGTTTACCAGCCGCTTTACTGAGCAACCAACCAGCGCCCATGGTAAAGAAAAAGAACAAAAATAAGGCGATAAATTC
>JAVSBS010010241.1:98232-126435 GCA_033124195.1 Coracias cyanogaster | reverse complement strand
GTACAGTTCAAGCTACAATGAGGGTGTGTTTAGGTGTAATTTAAAAAGCAGTATTAGTAATAAATACCAGAAGAAGAGTAAACCAAATTATTTGTCTTGTTTGTAAGTCTGTAACAAACTTCCAGGAATTAGCTCCAACATAGGATGCTTAATTTGCCGTACCAAAGTTGCTTAAATCTGTTGATTCTAGGAACAAATTTGCCATAGGGACTAAGAGAGAGAGAGGACTGTGCCTGTGCCGTTTGTGGCAGATGACTGTCACTGGCTTAGCAACATTGCCAGACTGCACCCTGAGGGGCAGCAGTCACCCTGTTTGTCTCAGTGAGAACCATGCTCAGGGTGGTGTGATG
The DNA here is from genome assembly GCA_033124195.1 of Coracias cyanogaster. Lineage (NCBI taxonomy): Eukaryota > Metazoa > Chordata > Aves > Coraciiformes > Coraciidae > Coracias > Coracias cyanogaster. The sequence goes on along the minus strand of JAVSBS010010241.1, from coordinate 126,085 downwards.
GGGGCACAATGGTGTTTTTCACAGGTCCCTTACCAGCATCACAATCAAATTCACCCACAATGCTGACTGGATAAACATCTGGCCACATCTGTTTAGAATTTTGGTTTTAGAATGGGGCGATATGTGGTTCTGCACAATTCTGTTTTATGGAGAGCTAATATAAAATGGCGTTTTCCCCCTGTTTCTGTTCCTTTTGGAAATTCTGCTAATATCTCACATGTAAGTAGAGTGAACATTCTGTTGTAAGGTCCACCTTTTGAAAAGCAAATGGAAGTAACGAGACTGGAGAAGAATTTAGGCTAACAATCAGTGTATGCAATTTAAGATTCTTAGGGACTTAAGACATCACTGTGAGGTGGTCAGAAAGCTAGAGAACTGTGGGATCTACATGCTTTCAATGTTTAGCAGCTAGAATATCATATTTTCATTCATGACCATGAAGGGCCTGTTTTATTCAGGAAAAATGAGTCTTGTCAAACAAGTTTGATATTGTTCTCTGGCAAGATTACAAATACATTTGATAAAGATGACTCTATTGACATAATACACTCAAGTTTATGTGCAGCATTTGTTTTATTCTGTATGGCAACTTACACAAAAGAGATGTATGGGAAGCAAACAAATGAAACCTGTTTTTCTGTATGGTTGTTTGCTATTTCAAACCTCCCTGCAATAAGCCTGCCTCCGTTACATGTTTTCCATTACTTAATTATCGCACAATGCCTCTAGTTTAAAGACGTCCAATCCGTGCATCATCTCTAACATCTTGAAGTATCCAGAATATCGAATAACGGGTATAGGAACCAAAGCAGTTTGTCACAGATCTGTCCTTTTCTAGTTAGATCCCAAAACTGTAAGGTATATGTGTCTTCTCTGTTTTATAAAATAAGTATTATCAGATTCCTACTTCAATAAAACACAGATGAAGCTGTGATGCAGCCATGGAATAAAGCTCACAAACTGCTGATTTAAAATGCGCTCAGTGAAGGGCATGACTCAATCCGGTTCACAGTGGATCTATATCTATACCTTTAAAAATATCCAGCTATGATTTCCATGCTGTTGAGCTAATTGCAAGAATGTCTACAGATTGAATAGTAAAAGGGTGAAAACTACTCCTAAAGCCCTCAGTGAGCAGTGTGAACACACGGGCCAGTTGGGAGTAGAGGGCTTCAGTCCCTGATGCCATTCACTGATACTAAGTTGGAATAAGTTTAATCTCTGTGATTTCAGTACAATTCTCAGAACAATTCTTAGATTTCTTAGTAATTTCTGCATGCAGGCAATGAAAGGCAAAACTGTTTTTTTTCCTAGCACTCAGGAACAAAAAGCACTGATAATAAAATATCTCCTTAATTGTCTAGTAGCTTGGCTACTTAAGGTGGCAGGCCACAAAGTTTCAGAATATTTATGCTTTTAAAAGGTGGATTATACACCCAATAAAGACCGCTGGGTATTTGACTCTTTAGTATTCAGCAAGACTTGACTCCCAAGCTGCAAACCCTATTAATCATCTGGATGTTAAGTATTGATTCTCGCAGGTACATAGTAAAAAAGGCCTTTGACTTTAGTCATTCAAATAACATACATGTTGTATGAATAAACTATACTCAGACAAAACCTCTCTGACTACAGGTGAGGAAGGCCCTCTCCTTCTTTGTGTGGAAAAGTCTCAAAGGCTGTGCATTCATGTCTTTTTACCATGAATGAGTAGAGAGCTGGGGCTCTGGATGTTTGTCTGGTGTGTGTAGGAAACAAGGCACTAGAGGAATTATCTTGTATAAAATCAGTTGTCGGCAGTCAAAACATTTCATTTTCTTCAAAAGTATATTTTGATTGAGACAGCTGTAAGAAGACAGACATTCTTTATTTGACTTTATTAAACTAAAAACTGTGTAATTCTCTATGAGAGAGACAAAACTAACTATACTTTTTAGTGGTTTGTAGTAATCTGCTATCTCCTAAAGTAACAAAGTGCAACCTGTATGGTGCTTAAGAAAGTTTCTTGGGATTATGAATATGGCTGTAACAAGCAACTAGTGTTATCAACAGAAATTTTAAGTGGAGGCTTTACTGTGATAGACTTGTCTGACTTGGATAACAAACTCTTTTAGAATTTCAGCCTATAAATCCTGAAAAGAAAGATACTATTCTATTAGGTCACTGACAAACTAAAAGAGAATCTTTGTTTGCAGAGCTCCACAGAGTTAACACAGTACTAGTTAATGATTTCACCATGGTAATGACTTTCTGGGGTCTGTCAGTCAGGCAATTTTAATGTATTCAGCATGGGCTGCATTAATTTTCTGCAATACTACTATTTTACCGGGTTTCATGCTCTTTGTCTATCAATTTATCCATAACAAATTTTGACTCTGTGGACCAATTTCTGCCGAGTTTGAGGAATAAAATTGGTTTTAAATATCAAAACCAGTTGGAATAATGCAATTTTTGTTAGTATTGACAGGTGGGTAGAAGGAGACTCATATAAGGGCTCCCATAGTGAACAGGTTTTGGAAGGAGCCCAAGTGTTACCATTTACCTAAATATGCTAAAGGACCAGTTGGTATATGCCCAGTTTGGAAATTGCACATTATGTGCTACCTCTTGTCAAGCTTGCAGGTAGGGGATGAGGTGGACTGAAGAGTACATGCAAATCATAGCTGGGTATTTTTAAAGGTACACTTACTGACTGTGAACTCGATTTAGTCCTGCCCTGCACTAAACTAGCAGTTCATTGTTGCATCACTGAGTCATATGTGATTTATTGAAGCAGGCACCTAATAATACCTCTTTTATGAAATAGAGAAAGGGCAGGTGTAACCTTACAGTTTTGGGAAAAGGATAGATCCTTGACAAATTGCTTTGGTTCCCATGCCTATTATTTTGGTATTCTGAATACCACAAGACATTAAAAATTATGCAAAGATTGGACTTTTTTTAAACATGAGTTCACTGAGTATGCTTGCCAATGTTTGTAAAGGACTCTGGCACCCAGCTGGAGTGCTGACATTGGTTTCAATTAGTATGTGATGATTCCCTTTGTCGTTGAAAGCATCATGTTTAATGGTATAAATAGACAGAGCAACTGACTAATAAAATGTAAAGTGAAATAAAATTGGGTTTAATATGTTTGTAGGAGCTGGGTCATGACTTTTTCCAACACAACAGTTGGAGTCACAGCTTGGAGAAACTAGAGAACATCTGTTATTTCTGTTGAAAAATACAAGTACATTGAGTAACTCACACCTTTGAAATTCCTTTCTAGGGGTGGAAGACAACTCTCCAACGCAAAGCTGATTTACTCAGGACTTGGAGAACATTTGACTGGTTCATCCTTTAGGTCTCTCGTAATTCAGACACAAATGTTCTTTGGAGGGAAGTTTTGAAAAGGCTTTTTCCTGTGTGACTAAGCAGTGAGGTTAGTTTATTCCAGAAGGAAAGGCTAAAACGTCTTACAAATTTGCAATACATAGTAGATAATTTTGCATATAAGCTTAGTTTGCAAAATACATGAAGTTGCTGTCTTTAAAAAAGAAGAAATCTAGTTGCAATTGAACTGTGATCAAAGACTGAATTGCATTTATACATCTTAAATGCAGCTATATTTTTTTGTAATGGATTTTTGGAAATCTATTTTCTTCTATAACAAGTCGTAGAGGTAATGAAAAAATCAGCAGGAGCTGAGAACATTTCGTATCATCAACATATCTATCATATGCACATACATGTTACACTCCCGGGTATGTACATTACAACACATAATTGAAAAATGTTCTCTTTTTTATGCTTGAAATTCTTTGATTATTTATTTTTCACCTGTAAATATGTATCCTTTGTGCTGGCACACACCAAAGACTTCATGTTTTACAAACACACTCACATCCCCCATCAACCTCTTAACTCGCATTGGCTAAGGGACTTGTTTTCAGGGCTCATGAAAAGGGTGTGAGTGACAGCCATTACAGAATGAAGATTCCTGGACAGGATGATGTACCCAGAATAGCAAAGGGAGCATCTTACTTTTACATATTACAAAGTGAGCATATTACTATTACACATACTAGTCTTTGCAGCAGACAGTGTCCAGTAAATATGGATAGGGACAGAGAGAAGGCGGCAGTACTGTGGAAAGAGATGTGGTAGTAGTGGTATGAGCATGGAGCGTAGAAGAAATTTCTTTGTATATAAGAGGAGGTGAGGGTAGAAAATAGAAAACCATAACAAGACTGTGGACTGGAAGCAAATAATGAGTACAAGTGGGAAGAGGGGGCTCTGTGAAAGAAACAGTTCTGTGCCTTGTACCCATTTTCTTCTTGAGACTAGGTGTCTGTTTAGGTGACATCTCCTGTGACGTACCAGTTTTCCTGCACGTAGTGTATATTGTAATAGTTTTGGCAGATGGGAAGCTGCAGTTCTCCTTGGGATAGAATGTGATAGTTGAACAAGAACTCCCCAGAAACCCTGCAGCAATTCACACAGGAAAGGTTTAGTTATAGATTAAACCCAAATGAGGTGTTTTAATTGGTTAGGCAAACTTAACTCACAATGACATATTTTGTTCTATTTTTCCTAACAGAATAGAAACATTTCAGGAAAACTGTCATTTGGCCACTTCATTTTCCAGGGAAAAAAACATTTTGTAGAGCTTTCCAGATTTCCCCTAAATCAAATGAGAAAATGACACATAACTTAGGATTTTCTTCATTTGTCATGTGTTTTTTCATTTTCTAGCTTCTGTTTCTTTAGTGTAGCTTAGTGGATTTTCCTCGTAATTTTAATTTCTTCTGCATGTGCAACAACAGGAGTTATCCTGGTTTTCTCTCTCATGCAACAACCCATGTGTCTCTCACATCTTCCTCATGCTTTTTCCTTACTCTTTCTGTCCCTCTCTATGATGTGTTGTCAATATCTCTTATTTTTAGACATCTTTTCTTCTCTGCATTCATCTTTCTCTTTCCTCTTCACCAAAAGCACTATCTCACATGCTTTTCTAAACTTAATCTGCAATTCTTGTCTGCCTTTAACTTCTCATTCTTTTCGTCAGAGTCACATACTGAGTTGATTTCTTTTACATTATTAAAAAGCAGGTCCTTCAGTTTCCTTCCCTCTTTACTCAGCAGAGCTATTGTTTTATTTTTCTAGATCAAGATTTCTTTATTTTTTTCCTCAGTTGTTTTTCTTCCAACTTCAATTTTGCCCCTAGGAGGAAGAATAAGATAGTAAATTTTGCCTCTTGGATGGCATTCCTCTCTAAATGAGGAAGGTTATTTCTGTTCTTGTTGGTGTTTAGTCATTAACAAAGAAAGTTTGCTTTGCAAATATTGATCAATAGTTTAGTTAAATAGTAACAAAAAGTAAACTGTTTGATTGCAAATACAAAATTCCTTCTCCTGTAGTGGTCCAAGTGGTTTAGGTCATACATCAAGGGGAATTTCAGGTTATAGAGTGAAATATTTAGAAGAGGGCTTTTTTGCATGAACATGTGTATATGCTGCAAGAACAATTACAAAAAAATATTCCTATTAAAAAGTACATGTAACAACAAGAAAATAAAATTTACAAGTTACTTTATTAATACTTTAAAATATATTAAAACTAACTGAAAGAATACACACATTAAACTTTAGACAATACAAAGCTTATTTTTCCCCAGAGAAAAAGAAATCATGGCCAGAGTACAAGAGTAGGGATAATTAGAGATTTGTTTCTTCTCTACCTCCCAAGGTAAGGCTTAATCCTGCAGTAATCTCTTTATTGAGAGCCAAAATGTTAGTCAAGGAGCCTGCTGCACAGATTTGAAACTCACATTTAGCCCATATTTTCAGTATCTGGGAAGGAGCTATCCTATGAATTTATAGTCTGCATTATTTTAAAGAGATATCTGATATGTTTCTTATTTTATCCTGCACTGTAATGTATTGGCATGGCTTCATGATGCATTTCCTAGCTTATAATGTGATACAGAGCAAGACTTCTCATTCATGACCAGTAAACCTCCAGAGCCCTTCTGCCTTTAGCACAGAAAAGGAGTTTGTACTGGGCATACACTGAATGGCACACTCTTGTGAATGTGCGTAAACCGATTATCCCAGAACAGATTTGCCTTCGAGCATTTCAGCAGCGTGTTGCCCCATTGTCAAGTGTGCTTTAAGGATAAATGCCCAACGAACTTGAGGTTCCTTCAAGTGGGCAGATGTTAAGCAAATTGGCCTTCTGTCATTTTTATTTTCAAACTGTGGCTTGTAACCTTGTTTTAAACTGGTTGGCTCTTTTAATTCTCAGGTTAGAAGAGAAAGAGAAAAGTAGCAAAGAGGGATAAATACCTGCTGAGGTTAGTTTGTTTTGGGAGTTTTTTTAAAGGCCTAAAGGTTAGATCCACAAATGGGTTTGACTAGTATTTATGTATGTGAGGTTAAAATTTACAGTCTGCTGCAATTTTGCATTGAAGGATTTTTAATGCACAGGTGCCTGCTTCTCTGATAATAAAGTTTCCACGTCACATGTGCCATGTCCAGGAATCAGACTTGGTGGTGCTGGAGAGCTCTGGGCCTCTCTGATCTATATAGGTTCCATTGAGGTTTGTAGATGAGGTACCTCCTTTATATATGGAAATTAATCCAGCTGTCATTCTGGACTTGATGAGCACAGGTTCCATACAACACATAGCTATCTCATGAAGAGGCAGTAGTACCTTTAGGAGAAGAAATAGGGAGAAAGGGGTACTCTCTAGGCCTGGGAGAACAGCCATAGTATTTAATAAAATAACCTATGGGTAAATTGGATACCAGTCCAGAAAGAGAAATGGGTGGCCTAAAGATGGGTGTGCCTGGAGGGACAGATATTCAGTGGGCGTGGGTATCCAGGTGACCTTATGTGATGGTAGCTCATTCCTACACTCTGGCCTGAAGGTGGAGAAAGGGTAGAGAAAATATTTTGCTGCTCTGTGGGTTGGCATGCTATGGAGATGGAAAAGTAAAGTTTCCTTTTTTATCTTAAGCTGGTAAAAAGGCAAGTGGCCTATACCCTTTCCTTGTTTATCCAAAGGCTTAATGATTAGAGCATTCATGCAGACAGTAGGTACACAAAGTCCATTTCATTCACTGCTTGCAGGAATTCAAAAGGCAATGCCCTAAGTGCCAGGCTATAAAGTGTTCTTGTATTCTGCTTACTTAATTCAGTTTAGTGAAGTTTTGCACAGAATAATTAAATATGCTTTGGATCAGGAAGAGTGAGAGTGTCATTTGCTAGTGAGAGCACTGTGAAAGGAAAGGGAAGGTGGAAGGTTCTGATTCTTAAGAATAATTAATGTAGGATAGTTGCCAAAAGAGGAACTGAAATTCACGTGTCCTCCCTTGTGCAGACAGATCTAACCAGCATGCTGTAGAGGTTACTCTCTTTACATGCAAAAAATACTAAGTGAGCCATCCAATTGAGTACTTTCACACGGGGTTGAGGAGCAGCTCCTCACTGCTGTTCCTGAACCTGATGAAGCATGGTGGCAAGAGTACTTTGTGTTCAGGTGTACTGCATTAAAAGTAAAAATCTCCATGTGTTGTGAGGGAGGGAGGTGTTTCTGTTTGTTCACAGAAAGGGCTAATTAGGTAACTCGGCAGTTTCTACAGGAGCATACCTGTCCACTGAAAACTTCTCCAGTGTAAATGGCACAAGCACATGTGCGTGAAGAGTACACAAGCAGGTAGGACACTCATTCGAAATCTGGGGGACAGAGGTCAAAATCAGTTTGAATACAGTCTCTTTGATCTCAGCTGAACAACCAAAACTGTTTACTCTTCTGGAGCAAGCAGGTCTACCTCATTTTATTCCTGTAGGCTTTTGAAGTATACAGCTTCATCTCAAAATATCTTTGCGACGCTCCTGCACATCTTTGTAATGGCAGAAGGTGTTCTGTTTCCTGCCTTCTTCCAAGTAAAAAGCAACCTGAAAGCTCCCAAATGTCTTTTGTGCACAGCAGCCGTTGAAGTCTGCCCTCTTTTCACCATAGGGATGGGAGCTTGTTATGGGGTTGACCTATTGCAGAGCTATAACCCTAAATTAGCATGAAGGGGTCTTAATGGAGCCTAATTAGACTTAATAAATATATAATTAGCCCTCAGCTGTGCTTCCAGATGAGGAACTTGTGGCTGCAGCAGGGCGGGTGGTCAGAAAAGACCTACAAAAGGAGAAGAAGTTGCTGTGATGCCGGTGCTTGGTTATAAGAAAATCCTAAGATCTGTGTGAATGAAAAGAGGAAACAGGGAGCTGGAGGAACCCAGGTAGGAGCAGAAATTTAGGTTTGTTGTCTGTGCATTGAGTGAGGGAAGGCTGGGATGAAAGGGGTGCTCTGCAGAGGGCTGTGCTGTGAGGGGGGCAGACCTACCAGCTCTGCACTGGTGCTCAGCAAAGGATGCAAGAGCAGAGGCTGTGCCTCTCCTGTGAGCAGAAGTGCTGCAGCAAGGTCTCCCTGAGCATGCTGAAGGAAGCTCTTTTTTTTGTTGTTGGTGTTGGGTTTGTTTTTTTTGGTGGTGCTCGTGCTCAAATCTTGATTTGGGTTCCAGTTTGCACAGTCTAGTGGAACTTGTAAGGCATCGCTGCTGTAGAAAGTTGTTGTTTACAGATGGAGATTAGATGAACAAAGGGAAATGTGGTGTTGTTCCTTGGAAAGAGGTTGATACCTTTGATCACTTGCCCCACAAATTAACCATTTTCCTCCCTGAAAAAAAAAAAGATGTAGCAAGGTCTATGTATGCCTGTGGCATAGTAGTGGATGGTACGTAGCTTTGGTTTTCATGTTTCTGAGACAGTGCTTTTTCTGGTTTTTTTTCTGGTGTTCGTGAAAAAATGTCTGTCCCCTTGATGTGAGTGTCTGACTACTCCCAGGTGTACTGAATGAGTGCTTATGGGTTTCTTTCTGATGCCTAAGATGAAGACTTTTGAAACTCTTGCTTTCTAGAAGAGGCACAGGCAGCATAACTGACAGACTGGTCATTACCACTGGGAGTTTCTGACTGTAGGACTTGTTTGTTCCATAGGCATACCTGAACCTGGAATTTGTGATTCAAAAGGACTGGTGGTATATGCCCCTGTATACCCTGTCAGTCAATGCAAGAAAGAAAACTGTTGGGTTTTTTTTCTGCTTAGTTCTAAATAGTGTCTCTTCTTGAGGGCTGAAGCTAATGATGATGCAAGATTTTTCTCTCTTAAGCTAATTAGTTGTATCTCTAATGGCATTGTGAGGAAATCTATAGATTACCAAAGGCCTTTTTGTAGCCACATAGACTACAAAGCTGTGTCACTGATGGTGACACAGGGTATGAATCTCGTTGCAAAACTCTTGCCCAGGACAGCTCTGAATACAGGAAATCTGTCTAGATAATCTTAGGGGCTACTGCTTTGAACTTGCACGTTATCTGGCGGAGCTTTACTGGATTGTTCTTATTCTATTTAGAAGTTAACTTTGCTTAAAGGGGAAGCATTTAATTGATTTAGAGAAGATCTGTCCCAATCCAGTCTTGAGCAATTGCCTCTTTTGCAAAAACGAAATGGTCTCCCTGTAGGTATGATACATTCTTTTTTCTCACCATACAAAGATTTTCAGCTGCTTTTCCCCTACTAACTTATAAATGGGAGTTTTTTCCCTCTTTCTTCACCCTCAACACTTAAGTGGCAGATATTAGAAGCTGTGTTTTGGTTTCTGTCTGTCACACTGTCACAGAACAAGGCTGAACAAGGAAGCAGTGCTATTTATCTTCTAACTGTTCAGAGCTTTCAGCTTCTGCTATGGCAGCGCATAATATTAAAATGTTAGCTTCTGCTAATTGGCAAAATGGAGGTTTTCTAATAAGAACTCATCCAAAAACTGGATCATTACATCTATTCTTGTTAAACATTAACTTTCTGCTGAAAACAATTGCATTGGAAACATTCCTATGATTAAGAAGTTACTAAAAAAGTCACTAAAATCCTCCTTATGCATACTCGTGTCATCTTATACTTTTATCTGTGTGTCTTAAGGTTCTAATAGCACTAGAAATAATATCTCACAACGCATCTCTCCAAATTCCCACTCGTATGCTGAAAGGTAGTGTTAAGATCATTAAGAGCATAGTTACTTTATGTTCCCATAAGCTTTCCACTAATTTGCATTTAGCTGTCTGAACTACAGCAATGTTAATATTTACAGCAAGATAATATGTTACTAATAGAAGTGTGAAGCACAGTTACTCCGCTTGGCTATTAATACTACTGTCAGGTCACAGATGTGTTTTCATAGGATTTATTGGCTTGCTAGATACATGCTAATGACAAATGCAACCAGAATCTTGCTGAACGGACAAATTCAGAAGAGCATTCTGTCCTAAAAACTTGATTATATGCCAAGCTCTGAGACCCCTCCAGACATCCCTGTAGAGTGGTACTGGGAGCAAGAACAAGCAGGCTTTACTATAAATAAACATAATATATGGACTGTAGAGCAAGAAAATTGGCTGAGCCCCTCTGTTTGGGAGGCATGTGGGTTTAGCAGTGTGTCATGGAATCGGAGAATCATCCTGGTTGGAAGAGACGTTTAAGATCATCAAGGCCAACCTACCCAGCACTGCCAGGTCACCACTAAACCATGTCCCTCAGCACCACATCTATACATCTTTTACATACCTCCAGGGATGGTGACTCCACCACTTCCCTGGGCAGCGTGTTCCAGGGCTTTACAACCCTTTCTGTGGAGAAGACCCATGTACGGTCAAAAAATGATTTGTTTGCCAGAGCAGTTGAATTGGGCTTTCTGCACATTCCGGCATGCATTTCTGTGTTGATCAAAAACTGGGAGTGTAGATTTGGATGAAATTCCAGGACTCCATAAGCTCATACTCCAGGCATTAATCTACTCTGCCTATACTACCAGGGTGCTGCTGTTATTTGCTGGTAGGGAAAGGGACAACACTATAATCTTTCAAAATGTGATGAAATAAATATTTTGTTAGATTGGAACATATTTGCATGTATTTGCTACAGTCTGCAGAGACATGTTAGCTTCCCTCAGATGGAGAAGTACTAAATTTCATTGATTCAACTCATTTCTCACTCCTGGCAGCCTTCTGTGCCTTACAGATCTGTTTTTACTGAGACCATTTCTAATGTTCCAAAACTGGAAGCTGTTTTAAACAACTGTTTGTTTAAAAGCTGTCAGAGAGCTGAGGAGAATGAATGTTTTCTTTAACTAGCCCCAGGCTGCCCATCTCATTATGGGCTGTGCTCCTGTTAAGAATGGGGACCCAACTTAAGAACAGAGAAGTTGAGGCAAGTGTTGTTACTTAGCACAGCATCTAGTTTTATTGTGCGTTGGTTGGAGCCTTGGTGAACTTTTGCAATAATATTAAATGTAGCCTGCAGGGAGACTATTACAGAAGGTTTTAATCTTTTTTTTTTCTTGACTGAAAGTCCTTCAGAAGCAGGCACTAGCATTTTGTATGCTGTCATAGATTGTCTCGCAGCGCTGCTCCCTTTGTGCCTGGGATCACTGAATAGTCGTATAATGAAAGGAAAAACAAATGGTGAATGACTCTCAATCGCTTTTGCGTTGTGCTAACTGCGCTAAGGTATTTGTTTAAATGAAAGCTTTTAGCATAAATAGCTATACATACAGAAACCAATTAAAGTTTTGAGAAGTCTACCTAAAATTTCTATTTGCTTCTGCAACAGCCATAAGAATGAAATAAACGGAATAGTCTGACAGGAACCATATGCCCTTTCTTACATTACAGCAGTAACAATCAACTTGTCATACATTATTGCCGTACTGTTAAAATGTTTGTAAGCTGTGTAATAAGGATGGTTGGCGGTTAGTCTTTCAGATGCTGAAGAACTCAAGCTGCATTTAATTGAAAACTTAATCTTTGAAAACACTGTCAGCTCTGGTTGCAACATAAGAGAAGTTGTAACATAAGAGAGTATAATAAGTATAACGTTAATCAGTAGTCTGTTGTAACTTTCTCTGAGATATATAACCAATTGGTTTGGTTTATGAATACACATGAACTGGGTCCAGAAATAACCCCTAAATGTCTCTTATTTGATGCAGAGGAAACTTATTTGGAAACTATCTGGAACTGTTGTTCATCGCTTTACTACTATTTGATCATGGTTTTGCAGGAATACACAATGTTTTCTGTTGCTATCTCTAGTAATATCCTTTAATAAGAACACAACTTCTAAGCAAAATGTAAAAGTGTATGTGAATAACTCTTTATGTGATTAGTTTAAAAGAACAAGCCTTAAAAAGAGGTAAATCTGGCAAGTCAGGGCTAGTTTATGGTACAGTAAATGATTCTAGCCTCTTGAAAGTGAACACGTACAGAAAATAGCATCACAAGCATAACCCCCTACTCTACAGATAAAATAAGCTTTGAAATGCCGCCATGACTCTTTACAACACACGGCTGTTTTCATGTTGAGCTCCTAACATCATTTTGATGACTGTCCGATCTGACTTTTAAGAATTTAAATAATGGCAAATACAGCAAATTCTAATTTCTGTTGCCACATATATAAGCTCATGCCTCAGTTGAAGACTTGCTACACAGGCTGTGAAGTAGTGTATTTGAATACTTGTGGAATGTCTGTAAAGGAACAGAGTTCTACTGCAGCTTTCCAAAACTGAGAAAAAGCAATAGGGTAGAGTCTTAAGGGGAGATGGTTTAGTTCTGCTTCACTTGCATGTAGTTCTTCAGGCATGTTTCCCAGTTCTTCTGGCTTTCCAGCTATGCCTGACAACATCGCATAAGGAAGGTTTATATAATTCTCAAAGCTTGTTCCTGAGTAATCTTTTAGAGATGTGGATTTTTTTTTTAATTGATTTTTTTTTTTTCTCTCCTCTCCACAATCCTGTTAGGATAATAAAATGAAGGCAGCTATTCTTTATCCGAAGGCATATCAACCTAGTGGCATTTGCCTTTGGATTAGGAATATAAAGCAGCAGAAGATTGATTAAAGCAAAATCTTGTTTCCTTGCAAATGTTACCGCTGTCACGTCCTGCTAAGTTCTGGCTTATGTTGATATTGACCTTGGGTGCCACAGTGGTACCTGGGTCAGGAAGAAAGATGGCTATTATTATTATTTGAATTAATACCTAGAGAGGAGCATCTGGGACAGATTATGATGTATTCTGAAGGACAATCAGAACTGTCTGGAATACGTATTGGGAGGGGAATGCAAGAATAGTACGAGGTAGAAAGCGAGAGGCAGAAATATTACTTCCTGGGAAGGAAGGAAGCACGGAGTGCTTAGCCTTCTATAGCTAGTTGTGATGTTGCTGCTGTAATAACAGATCCTGAAGTCAATATTTTTTTTTCTTTTTTTTTTTTTTCCCTTCTACCTGGATGTCTTGTTTAGAGAGAGTGGTGATAGATGACAGGGTTACAGCTGAAGTTGATAAAAGGTGTCATTCAGTTCAGAATTGCTTATTTTGGCGCAAAATAAAATACAAATAGCTAATGCGATTTAAAACAATATTTTTCTTATTCCAAGATGGGGGATAGGTAGCCCTGACTGTGATTATAGGGCTTGAGATTTATAGCTCACTTGTTATTTACTCTCTAGGATGCTAATGGGATCCCAGAGCTATGTATTATTGGAATTTATAGGCAAATGGCAATGTAGTAGCACGCTGAGTTGTTGGAAATTTCCATATTTGCTGGGTTTTGATGGAAGAATCTTTGTGGAAATGCATTTCCTAATTTGGTTTGGCTTCTTTGCTGCTAGCAGATTCCTTTTGAGTTGAAGTAATTTTGTAGTTCCTGCTAGAGAATGCAGAATGGCAAGATATGCAGGAATGTAAGTAATTAGTATTTTTAATCTTCTGTAAGTGAGACTAAACGTAGGCAGCTTGAAGGGGAAATGAGGTGTCCATGGTGGTGCGTCCACCGGAACTTCTAGAAATTCAATCCTGTGGTGCCACATGTTCTTTTTGACACTTAGAAAGATACGTTGCCTTAGCATTTCCATGAAGTTAAGGTAAATGCGCTTTTTGGGATGAATCCTGTTGAATCTTGTTCTTAGGATTCGTGCACACAACAGTTTTGATCAATTGATAGGCGTTGGGCTAATAAACTGACCTGACAGTGCTTGTTCAGGGATAAGAGGGAGATATATAAGGAACAAAACACATACATCTTACTTTTCCTTTTTCTGTTTGCCTCACCTGGAATCCTGAAAAAAATCTGGTGTCAATAGGTGATCGAAAAGAGAGACCATTGGATGTCTGCTAATAAAAACATTGGAGCTGTTGTGTAATTTACATCTACTTGCTCTCAAAGGATGAGAGAGTTACAGAAGGGTCACTATTTATACCCAAGACTCCATATAGGTTTATACCCCAGATAACTTAATTTGGTAGGGTTAAATAGTGAATTATATGCTGCCTAAATTGCTATCCTTGTGTTGGTTTGTTTTTTATTCATTACTGGATTGTACTCATGGCATGTTCTTACTCTTTCTTGATTTATAATGGATTTCTTTATTGAATTATTGAGCAAAACTTTTAAATAAAACATCAAAGAATTCTCTCCTGCTATCAATTCTCCTATAGTCATAAGATGGATCAACCCTTAGGACCACTTTCCTCATCACAATACTAACGCTGCTAGACTTATTCCTAAATGTGCTGTGCACGAAAATGGTCATCCAATATAGCCTTTTTTCTTTTGAAAGTGAAATGATTTGCCTTATAAATATGCAGGATTAGGTTGCTTCTTGAACAAATATCTTACGTAGTATCTGTTTTGTTCTTTCTGGTCACCTTAGATGTGCAATAGTTTTGTATGCTCCAAGTTCTACTTTAAAGATGAGGCAAAACAAAGTGCTTGCAGAAAATGTAGTTAAATTGCTTCTCAAAAGCATATCCGTTACCAATGTTGAGGAAAGACCAAAGCCTGACTTCCAGCCCTTGGTCATCTTCCTTGTTCTGCATGTTATATGCTGCTTGGCTTGGGCTAGAAAGCTGCTGAATCCAGTCTATATTATGAAACTGAGAATTGTGATTATTTGTCAGCACTCCAGTTTGTGTGGAAAGCAAAACTCGATCTCAAGTCTTCTGTTAATCACTCATGTAAGCTCTACTTGTTAATGCTTTTTTGGGATTTGCCTGCTTATTTCAATGCATTATAACTGACTTTATGGTTCTGATTACTGTTGAACAATAACTTCATGCTTCCTTTGAGGTTCTTGTCACTTCCATAGAACCACTAAGTTTCTTTTTTGCCTGAAGGGGTTTAGTGTTTAGTTTGCACATAACAAAACAAAGAGGAGGCATAAAACACTGTTCAGTTATTCCAGAACCCCAAGAAATAGTTTGTAGTGTAAGTGTTATGCTTTAGGATAGATGAGGCTACTGGGAACAGCATTCAATTTCTGAAAGTAAAGCATGAGCTTTGACTCACAGAAAATTAAATTTTGAACAGCTTGGCATCTTTTTTTTTTTTTTTTTAAATAAATACCAAAAGGAATACACATGTTTATATTTAAATGTTTAATTCGTGGGCACCATTAAATATGTATTTCTGTCATCTGGCTATTTTTCTAAAGGCTGAAATAGGCTTGCTAGGATATCTGAACTAGAAAACCCTTCTATTATATCTTGTTGTCTAATATATTTTACTCCCTTGAAAGGGAATAAGCTCTGCATGCAGAAAAACTTATTTAGATGCTGATTTTTAAATGGGGGGGAAGGAACCAACTTTCTCCACAAGCTAACACTATTTCACTGGTGAGAGTTTTTCTGTAGGCTTTGCCTGAGATGAAAAGGTTTTTCTGCAGCCGAACATGATTTCAGTAGGTGCTTGGACAAAATAATGAAAGAATGGTGTAGGTCTATTGAATGCAAAGACAGCACCTCTAGCCTTAGGAAGCCCCTGACCTGCATTTTGTTGGAAACTGGAAAAGATGTTGAGGAAATAGCACTATCTGCTTACCTTGTTCTTCTGCTCCTCCCTAGCATCTACTACCAGTCCCTGACAGAGATAGGACGCTGGCTAAGCAATGCTTTGGGGTGTGGCTGTAATCTGTGCTCTTAATGCACTTTCTTAGATTTGGTACAACCTGCCTGTGTCTGGGCAACAGAAGACCGTTCTTGTTGTTTGGGGCTGTCAGTATGTTTTCAGTTGAAACTCTTTGAGCTTTTGTAAATAACTGATTCCCCAAACGCCCCACCCATTTAAAAACAAAGTAAAGCAAGGTATTTAAAGGCAGTTCAAGATGCATTCAAATACAAGCTGCCTTTTGAATCCTGTGACAACACGCCTTTACTGTTTGTCATACCAAATTCTAACAATGGGGTTTCTTTGCTTTATGATCTAATAGTTTTATTTTTGCCTTCAGGGCCCTAGATAGGTCTTTAGAAATGAGGTTTTTATCTATATCAGATGCTCATGGCAGTGCAGAGTCTCAAGTTTTCTATATTCGTTATCTAATACTTAACATACATAGCATTTCAAAGATCTTTTTTATCCTTTAGTTTGTAGGATTTCTGAGGCACGCTGTCAAAGAAAGCCTCTTGTCCCTGTTTGCCCAGCTGACTGTAAAACTTTCTTGCCTTTACTGCTGAAATGTTAGTAGGCAGCACTTGGGCAGCTCTCGGCCTTTCTATCAGCTACTGCTTCTTCCATGAGCTGTTGGAAACTCCCAAATTATGCATCGGTAGCTCCTGTTTAATTTGTAAGAGTCACTCATTTCTGCCCATAATTCTTATTCCAACTGGCATTGAGGATTGTGGCAGTCCCAGGCTGTGCTGCAGTACTTGAGAAGCCAGTTTATTTGTTATGTTTTGTGGAACACAGTCTGATGACAAAGGTAAATGTTCTCTGTGGCAGCTCTGAGATGACTTGAGCACACTAATGTTTTCTGTGCCCTACAAAATAGTCCAAGAGCTGTGAATTCTGTAATTAAGAGGGAGAAAGTGCCAAAGCTATGTACTGACTCACCTTTTCTCTGATATGCATGTAGACACAGTATTTAGGAATTGAGCTGTGGATATTAAGCACGATGTTCCTAAGCTATATCCATTCCTTTCCCTTCCCTTTTCTCAATCTACACCCCTTCCAGCCTTTCACAATTTGGATGTGGTTTGGTTCTGATTCAGAAATCTGAAAAAGGCTGCCTCTCTTTTGCATTTGTGGAGGTGTGATAAGAGTTCAGCAGGGAGCTCCGTGATCAAACATTTCTGAAAGCAAACCACTTGCAGAGGTGACTCTTCTGTCAGGGCTACATGGAGGGATACTTGCATGTTCTTCTTCATATCTAGCAGGGAGTAGAGGAAAGGAAATGCTTGTGTCAAGGATTAGGACTGGGCTGGCCACTAGATGAATGACAGGTGCTCTCTGTTAACCCTTCTCCCTTCCTAAAGAAGAAGAGAAAGGGAATAAGGGAGAGAGACTTGCAGATTGGAAAACAAAACTAAAACAGCTTTAATGAAAACAGTAATAATAATCAAATGGAATAATATACAAACCCAGTATAGAATCCGACACCCTGTGATGGCAGCTACCTCACTGTCACAACTGATGCTGTGGGCAGGCACTGGGGAAGTCCCAGAGTGGACTCAGCAGCAACAGGAGCTGGATTCAGGAACACACAGATCAGGATCAAAGGCAGAATGGATGGAGTCCTCCTTGGATGCTGGCCATTGAAGAAGAGAGCTTGACCCTTGTGATCCTTCAGCTTTCTACTGAGTGTGACGTATATGGGAGGAAATACCTTGTTGGTCAGTTTAGGGTCACCTGTCTGGTCTGCTCTGCCTGGCAGGTGCAGCCTTTCACTTTCTGCACCCTTCAGCATGGCACACAAGATTTAGCGGTGACCTTGGCCTGCTCAGGAGTACGTATAAGCAAGAGCCTTTTTGCATATCAGTCCTTGACAGTAACTAAACATCAAGTGTTATCACTGCTGGAAGCAGACACTGTCTGTGAAAATATGCCGTTAACTTCAGAAGGTGCAGTTAGTTAGAAGAGACTGAGCTGAAAAGTAAAATCACTGAACAGAATCAGTTCAGTTCTAACTAAAACCAGGACAGTTTGTCAGCCCCCCTCTTCTAATATACATGTGCTAGGTGCCAGGAAAGGTCCTTGTCCTCTCAACATCTTCAGAAGACAGTGTGTGTGTGCGTGCCACAAGGAACCCAAACATCATGCCAGAATTCAAAATTATAGCAAATTGGAAACTGAATATGATTTAATCATTATGTCAACAACAACAATGAAAGGCTACTTCCTTTTAGGGATTAGAACAAGATGGATGTTGTTTGTAAGAGAGCAGACATGGCTGGTCTCTGTGACATTAACCACCAGGTGATACTGTTTAAGAAAGGAGGACAAAAGGGGAGAACCAGAACACAGGCTTAGGAAATAACTGTCTGTATTGCAGTGCTTTGTTAGAAAAGGCTGTTTAGGAATGCTGTGTTTTTCCTGTCAGTAGAGATTTTTAAAGAAAAGCAAAGGAACTGCCTGTTAGTCTAGATTTGCTTTATTTTGTCTTGTAAGAAAAAGATGGACAAAAATTACTTCTAATGCTTCTTTCAAATTGCATGGAAACTACCTGTAACTTTATTCCACCTTTGTGGGGAAACTCCCTAGATTAAAAATATTCCTGCACCCTGCTGTGGGTGATGTTCCCACGGGCTGTGGTTTGTGTGACTGGGCATGTGGGTCAGACAGAGAAGTTTGCTTGCTCTCCTTGAGGGATATAACACCACATTTTTCCTTCTACCACAATAGCAGCAAATTCTGTGATCATTGTCTTGCAGAGAAGTGATAATTAAGTAAAGAGAAAGCATGATAATGTGATGTAGCATAAAGGGTGTTCACATGAATACAGAAGGATTACTCCCAAGCACTGAACCTATACTTTATGAAAATCATCGTGCACTTGGTGCCAGGAGCACTTTCTCATGCCATCTGTGCATCTGGCAGAGTGTTACAGGAAACTCATTTGTACATCCACTTGGGAGTGGGTCCTTCTTAGTTAAAGAACAAAACGCACCCGTTTTGAGATCCTATCTTACAGTGGAACATACAAGATTTCAAGCAGATTGTTGTTGAGAGATTCCATTTTTTCCCACTTTATTTCTTGGGCTAGAGTTCTTAACTTTCCCAAAACGGCAAAATATACCAACTTATCTCTGTACCAACAAGATGGTGCTGTTCACAATATTTCTAACTCCAGGGAAGATTTTAACAATTTCTTTTTTTTTTTTTCCCTAAAGCGTGCAGTGAACAGGACCATAACTATGACAATCGTGAAGGTGGGGTCTTCACAAGAGAGATCACCACTCTTTCATTGGTTTAGATATAATTGTGCATGTAATGAGCTAGGATCTTTTAGCTTGGACAAGACCATGTGCATAAGGAGGTATATACCAAAAATGATAGTTTTTGAATAGTGAATTAGGAAGAACAGTGAACATCAAACTAGTAGATAAAATGATCTAGCAGTGAGTTTGTGATTACAGGGGATAAAATGATGCCAGGCAAAATTAAACTGTGGCAGTTGTTGTAAGGTGCTTTGGATGCAGCAAGTATGTGCTTTAGGGGCATGTTTATAGTAGAAGGATCCATCAAAGGCTGCTAAACATGATGATGACTTGGAGTCCAGGCTTGGGGATATTTACACTGTAGAATGGAGACAATATCAATCTGTCCTTATTTTGTTTTTACCGTCTTTTCCTGATGGGCTAGATAAAAGTTTGGCTTGGCGTGGCCTAGTACTGCCATCCTTGTACTGGTGAATGTAGCTTTGCAAATATATACCAAGCTCAGTAACATCTATGTCTGCGTTGTCTTCATGCATTCCTTTAACTCGTGCAGTTGCTTCCTTTTGTCTATGTGGGGATTTTGTAGAGAAGAATACAACCACTTGAGTATATTGCAGAATAGTAACTTTCTCTATATCTCTTGCTGGGTACTATGTAAAAGAAAAAGTAGACTCCTGTGAACAAACAACTAATTTGAAGCAGATGTCTACTCAAGTGAGCACAGGTTATCTTTGTATTGGGAAATAACAATTGTAATCATCCTCACAATTATTTTCTTGCAGTCAGAACCTAAGCCTCTTCACTGTCTTTCATTTAGGATAAAGCATTCTATTTAAGTGTTTGAGTCTATGATACGAAGGTAGCCCTCACCTCTATGCAAGTCTGTTTAGAAAGTCTGCGATACTTTGCAGAAGATACTTAGTACTTTTCCAATATACAGTCATCATAAATTAGTTAAAACAGAAATAACTATCACATAACTATGAAGGGGATGATATTAGAAACCTTCAGCAGTTATCTCTCTCTGGGTTGATATTGAATATGGGCAGGCATTATCTCAGTTTACTGATGCAGAGTTAATCAGAGCTCCTGCAGCCTCGCTCATCTTAGCTATACTGTACTTTGCAGTACATCGGGCATTAGATGTATTAGTGGATTCTTTGCATCATCCTTTTCACCACTGCAGGTGGTATTTGACATCTGAGGATGCTGCTAGGTGGCTGTGATTGGTGGGAGGGCCAGGGGAAAGTGATGGGAGTAAACTTTAGTTCCCCCTTCCCTCGATGCACCCATCCCTTCCTAGGAGTAGACATTGCCACTTGACTCCCTCCTCACTGTCTCTGTGAAGGAACCTGAATAGATAGAGGCCTTTTAGCTGCTTTTTTATGTAAAGCAGGGAAGATGAGAGGGTGTAAAGAGAAAGGGTGCTGATGAATATGACAGAAGATGGCAAGAATGTCTATATTCAAGTTTTAACTAATACTGACAAATGTTAATAGTTTGATATGTTAGTGACAGGGTGTCATGAACTCTTTAAAGGATAAGCTTGTGTAGATTTCTGTTTGGGGAGGAGTGGCAGAGTGTTTACATTCTGGTTAAATCCAGGGATGGAAGAAAAGTTCGGGTTTTGTTTTTTTGGTTGGGTTTTTTTTTTTTTTTGTGGTGTTTTTTAGTTGCTTGGTTTTTTCATTTTTGCCAGAAAGATCAGCAGCATTAGAGAGAACAGTTGCTTGCTAGGAATGACCTTCCCTTTCCACATCTTCTAGCTCCCTGCACCTTAAAAGATAAAACACTTAGTTTAACCCACTAGAATCTGAAGATTCATATGTCAAACAAGTACCATAAATTTGTTCAGCTTCTTTTCTCTTTCCCCCAAATCTCAGTTATGGTGGATGAGTAAAATGCCACAGGTGCCCTACACTTCCTTCACTTGTCACAAATTCTCATGGCTCATTTCACACTCTGGCTAGCTTGATGTTAAAAGCTATGTGCACTCTTCTAATTTATGGTTAACAAGTCTGTATTATCTTTGTAATCCCTGTTGTCATGCAATAACAATTTCCCATGTAGGTTCAACTGGGTACTACAAATAATTTCTCATAACTATACTGATAATAAGAAATTACTCTTAAGGAATGAGAGAAAGCTTATTGTAATAATTGTTTGCAGGTGTTAAATGAAGAGCATTATAGAAATATATGTGTAACACTCTATTAAACCAGAATCTCATCATAAGGGATGGATAATGATAAAGAACACTACATATTTCACAGCTCAGAAATTAATTTCTTAGACTTCCATCATGCAGGGAAACCGTATTCCAATCACTGTTCAAGTGACATGAGTTTTCATACTTACAGTAATCTCCTGTATTGACAGTACATCAAAAATAGTTCCCTGAAGAATAAGGCTAATTTTCTAACCCAGTCAACCCTCACTTTGAAGTCTGGATTGGGATGGTGATGGAAAAGTTTCTGCAAAGGTTGAAGTACTGAGCCTTAAAGCATTCTTTATTCTGCCAGTATAATGATGGCAAATCTACCCTCTCTCATTTCAATCTTTTGAATAAGTCGCTAAAGCAGAAATAGGCAGTTTCACCTTGCTGTGCTTAACTCTTTCAGTGCTATCCCCTTCTAGATCTTGTCCACCTGCCATTAATCCTACATGGCGTTGCAAGCTTTTGATCAACCTTACAGAAATGAAACTGTTAGCAAGGTCTCTCACTCCCAGAAGTACATTTCTTTTGCATACATAATAGGCTCTTGTTAAAGTTGCTTAATGAATTACATCCAGTGTTTGAAGAGGGAAGGTATGTGGGGTTGGGCAGTCCTTGCAACACTGAAGAGCTGGGAACATTCCCATTTTGAGGAGGAGGACCTGTTCAGAGGGCCAGCAATGGCTGTGCCTTTTTCCACATGAGAAGGTTCTGCAGACCCTTTCTGGCTCTTCTGAAGGTGCTGAGGTGGCATATGCTCACTGCGTCCTCACTGTCCGTTGCTGCCCTCAGCCCAGCTTTGCCTTGCTTTCTGCATGCCAGCCCTGGTGCACCAGTGGTGTAGAATTGTCAGCATTGGCTGCACTGCTGGGGTGTATTACCTGGCTGCAGCAGGAAGGGTGGATCAAAAGAGATTATATGGCCTTTGTGATGATTTGCTTTGTCTCTGCTGGATTATGCCCTTCTGCTGTAACTTCTCCACAAAATACTTAGTTGTTTTTGTGACTGCTTTGCTCTAGCAGTGCCCTAGTATTCACAGAGGGGCGCTATCTTCAGATGTAATACAAAAACAAATAATGTAGTCTCATAAGTCATCACCTCTAAATTTAGAGTTAGATGTTTTATGAAAGTGTAATGATACCATGAGCTAACAGGGTGTGGGTGTGTGTTTAAAAGTCACTCTCTTCTCCACTTCCAAAATGGAAATTGTCATTGTCTTTGTCATGAGCGTACCCCTCTCCATACTGCCTCTCTTCCCTGCTTTTGCAGTGGCCTCAAAGTGTCCATAATTAAGGGCTGCTGCTGCGGATTGCACTCAGGTTCAAGCAGGCGTGTAACAACCAGTGCCACTCATACACTGGAGTATGGAGTATTTGTGGATGTTGTGTCAGTTTGATTCACATTGGACTTCCCACATGAGCTCTACATCTACCCTTCCAGCTCTGTATGAGATTGTGTCTGACTTGGTACCATAATTTCAATGCGGGAAACAAGGAGGAAATCAAGCAGAAGAACAACCATAGTAACTTTAGTAATAAAGAAATAAAATTCAGATCAGTCCTCTTCCTTAGCAGGCCAGAAAAGTACCTGCAATCACTCTGTTGCAAAGTTTGTGACTGGAGACACACAGATTGGAGAAACACAGATCATTATTGAGGGAGAAGTCAACCTCTCTCTACTGTAACGCTCTCTGAAGCACCCTGGAACTGTAGGATCTACCAATACAAAACATTATTTTTGTCAAAAGTTCACTTAAATGCAGTCTAGAGTAGGTCAATATGGATAGCAATATGGGTTTTCTTTGCTTGATGTTTCTACTGTTTTTAGTGAAGGGCACATTGGATAGGCAGAACCAGCCATGCTCCAGCATCACAAAGAAATAGGTTCCTAGGTGGGTAAGAAAATGTTAACTCCCAGTTCAAGCAATAAGGTGGAAATCAAAAGACTGCCAAGATGAATGAATTAACTTGCTTGTAGTAAGATGCTGAAGATGGTACCTTGCCAGGTTCTGACAGCAGCTATGTTTTACTGGCTGTAACTAAGATTTAGTTATAGAAAATCTATACACTCGCTCTCATTTCCATCTTTTGCATGTGTATCTGTAAGATGGGCCTCTAAAGATAAGAGAGACCTGTGAATGATTCATGAAAATACTAGATACTTAAATGAGCAACAAAAAATATTTAGGGAACTCCATGACTGTCTTCAGATTAGCAAAAGTTATGGTAGTGTCTGGTAAATGTTATTGGAGATAATTGTACTTCACAGATGAGCACACTTTTGGACGGCTGGAGGAGAATAAACAAGCCCACAACGTGAACATGCTTATGCCTTATGAGGGAGTGGAAAGTGTTGGAAGGAGTCAGTCTCTTACAATACACAGGCTGCTTTTGTGGGATTAAATTGCCTAATCGGCTCCCAAAGTGCTGCACCTGATATTTCTTTCTGCTTATGCTGAACATAAAACATTTGGATAATTGTGTGGGCTGCAGAGCTGTGTAAAGGCAACAATTCCCTAATACTCTTTGCAGGGGGTGAAATGATAGTGCATCTTTCTCTGGTCATGGAGGCTCTCGGAAGAGTTAGTGTAGTGCTTGAAGCTTTTAAAGAAAGTATGTATTACTTGCAATAAGGTTCAGAATGCTTGTGTTCAGCCTAAAATGCTTTTATGGGGAGTAAAAATTGAATACGCTTACCTGCATAGAATGAGATGCATGCTGACCACCCCCATTCTGCTTTTGTCTAAATCAATTTGCAAAATGGTGTCTGGAGTTGGTTCGAATGAACGATGTGATCTCCAACACTTTAAACTGTGTTACGGAAATGGTAGGAACCTGATCATGACCTGTGCTTCATGGGCATTGCCTGTCACAAGAGCTACAAAAGTCCAGTGTCTCTCAGAACTGGCTGCAGAAACAGTCAAATGGTGGCAGCAGCAGGTGTAAGATGTACAGATCTGTGTGCCTGTGGCGAGTGCCTGCTTTAAGGGTGGCTGATGCTCCAGAGAGTCTCTGCTGGCTCCTGCATGAGGTAGGCACTGGCAAAATGTCCAGAAGTGCCTCTTCTCTACAGCTCCATTGCTCATATGCTGAGGTTATTTTAGCTGCTTGAGCCTCTGTAGGATGGTGTCCCTGAACATTACATGTGTCAGGCTTTAAAGTCTATAGTAAAACAAAAAAATCCTCTGAACCAAGTCTAAATTCATCCTCACCTTCTTTATCTGAAGGCACTGGTCAGTAGTAGCTTTACCCAGTCCTTTTCTTGACAAGCTTATGTTGGACAAGCACAGTCCTTGCTCCAGAGATCACCAAGGCAATCAGGGGAAGGAGAATGGGCAGAGCTGTCCTGGAGCCATCCCACTTGTGTGCAGGCCCATGGCACTGGCTGGGGAGGTCCCTGGCAGGCAGCTTTGCTGCCCCACCAGCTTGTGGCCATCTCTGCTGAAAGATCTAGAGATGATACCTCGTTTCAAGGTGTGCGGGTGTCAGCAGATGGTTTTTTTGTCAGTGCAGTGTAACAGTGCACCCTGGGTTTGTGCTTCAAATTACCCTGAGCAGTAGGGCAGAAACTGATGGAACCCCAATACTAGCCCTTAGGCTTTGCAGTTACTCTGACATGTTACCTTCCATACGGACACAACTCTACTAAGTGAAATTATTCTGGGAGTGAGACATTTGTAGATGAGAGAAAGAAAGAAATAATGGTGGGGAGGAAAAGTGTGGAAGGAAGATGAGGAAAATAAGACTAAGACAGTTACTGACCCAATAATTTACTTAGTTCAGCTGAAAGATCTTTTGTTTATGGATTTGCTGAGATTTTCATAAGATCAGTAATTTCCTAGTAAAGGCATTTCAGACCTTATTACTACCCTGGCAACAAGGCAAGTATTACCTTTCCCCACCCCACCCCCCCCAGAAGAACAAGGATTCTTTTATAATCTTGCACAGGATAGTATAAGGAAGCTTTGCTTGTTCTAAGTTAGTGCATGGTTAATAGCAGGTTGCAGAACTTAATTGGCAGATCTTACTGATGCATCAGTCTACTTCTGATTGCTAAAATATAAAGGCTGGCATACTGCTTCCAGCTGTGGTCAACATCAGCAAAATGAATGGACTTCACGTGCCTGATCTTGTGCTTTCACACTGTTGGAATTAAGAGAAGAAAATGTTAAATGTTCACAGATGAGAAACACAGCAGACTTCCACTACTAGTCTGGCAGTAGCCATGATTTTAAAGTCAAATAAGCATGAAGCCTCTGAATGAGCAGAAGCACTCCTGAAGTGTAGGCGTTTATCTGAAAAATTATTCAAATGACATTATGGAGTTTCGCATTGAACGTTGTGATGCTTTCCAGAGCTAGCATTCTTGTTCTGAACAGAGCAAAGGGAGAGGAATGACACTGCCAAATCTGAAAAGACAATCTGGCGTATGAATGAGTGCAGGGTTGGTCTTTTTTCTTCTTCTTTTGCCTAGTGGATGGCCAAAGTTAGAGCTTTGCTTGCATCAGTTTGTTCCCAGTGTTGCCAGTAATATCCATGGTGATTCCTGCTCTTGTGTGTGGTAATTTTTGGATGAGGGGTAAGTCTTTGGACTGGGTTGGTAATTTTTGGATGAGGGGGTAAGCCATTGGCCTGGGTTGGTACACCAGCAAAAGGGAAATAGATCATCTTCCTTTGTGTTGGACCTTCATAGCTTCTGACAGGAAAAACATAAGCGTTAGAAATTAAGACTCAATCAGAAATGAGGAAGAAAGATCTTCTCATGGTGAAATTTCTTAATGACACCCTTCAGGATTTTGGAAAGCTTCAATAGCAGCATTATGTTTTTCCATCATCTGATAACCCTTTTTGAGTAACTGAGAATTAAAATATGCAGATGAGTACATTATCCCATTTAGGAAATGAAGTCAAGAAAGATGGGAAAGCATATTTTGGTCATAAACATGTGCTTGTGTTCACACTGCTCAGCTCCCTCCTGCACAGGCTGTGCTGTTACACTCTGGGGGAATAGCAGACGGGTGCTCTCCTCCTGACCCTGTAGCCAAGCACAAGTGTAGCTGACATGAGAGCAGAAAAAACCCAGGGTTTCCTGAGGGGCAATGGCATAATGGTATCTTGCTTTGATCAGAAAGGTACTAGGCACTCCTGGCCCTGGGAGCGTTGAGTGCCAAGTGTTGTTAGACACTAAGTGTATACACTCTGTGCCATCTGGGACATGGGCTCTAGGAAAGGGGACACTGAGCTGGTGTAAGCTGCTACCAGGGTGTTGCTGAAGTCCTGGGGCAGGTAAAGTTTACGGTGGCTGATGATCTGCCTGGGTTCATTATGGTGGAAGGATGTCTAGGATTTCATTTTCTACAGTACTTTCACCATACCCGTCTCCTTTTCCCCTTAAGAGTCAGTCAAAACAAAGCCCATTTTTAAAGAAGTGAATGTAGAAAATGTGAAACGTAAGGATCTTTTACAAAGCGTCTTTTACAGTGCTGGGTACATAAAACAGGGCAGTGGAAGATAAGCCATTATGTATGTTGAGGAAGTCTAAGAATAAAGATTATAGGCAAACAGTCTACCTTTCTTTACAAGGCCTTGATTTACATCCTTGAAATCTCAAATTTAGCTATTACAATGAAGTCCTGTTGCACACAGAGCTGACTTTTTATCACCACTTAAAATCTAATTAATCCGTATTGAAGCACAAAGATTTCTGTTGTGTTTTAGGGTGAGGGGTCATAGAGCCCTCTTTGTTCATCCTCCGGCTTGTAATCATCAGGCATTGGGATATAATTTTACCAAGCAAATTGGAAGGTAACAGATCAAATCCTTATCGGAAAGCCTAACTCATGGTTTAGTGAAGTCCTTCGTCCTTTACGTGTAACTTTATATTCGTCAAGAACAAAAAAGTGTTTCAGCGCCTACAAAGGGTTAATAGCAAGGGCTTATATTTGGGGCAGCAGAGAACTAAAATCATCATAGCTTCCACCATCATTCAAGGCAGCAGTTGTTACAGAACTGCTAGGGAGACCTTCCTCCTCCAAACTTTTAGGACTCTGCTCTTAGAATGGCCTTGGTCTTTCGACCAATGATACAATTAAGTGGCATACTACTCTCGCTGTTGGGATGGGTCCTATCCTGTCTCACTACCTATTTACCCCAGTGGAAAAATCTTAACTTGGAACTGAATGAACTGGAGATCTGCTGACCAACTAAAGTAATATTCTTTAACAAAGAAAAAACGGTGGTGAATTATCCATTTTAATTATTTCTGTATTCTTATAGCTTTATTAACGTCACATCAAACATAAATCTCTATCAAATCTAAGGAGATGTAATCTGAACAAATC
>JAVSBS010010241.1:75117-86486 GCA_033124195.1 Coracias cyanogaster | reverse complement strand
AACAACACTGGTCCCAGCACAGACCCCTGGGGGACACCACTCATCACCTTCCTCCATCTGGACATTGAGCCGTTGACTATCACTCTCTGGATGCGACCATCCAGCCAGTTCTTTATCCACTGAACAGTCCACCCATTGAACACCCCTAGGTTGGTCAGGCAGGACCTGCCCCTAGTAAATCCATGCTGACTACCTGGGATCACCTCCCTATCCTCCATGAGCCTTAGCATATACTCCAGGAGGATCTGTTCCATGATCTTCCCAGGCACAGGAGGTGAGGCTGACAGGTTGATAGTTCCAAGAGTCATCTTTTTACCCTTTTAAAGATGGGTATGATATTTCCCTTTTTCCAGTCACTAGGGACTTCACCTGACTGCCAGGACTTTTCAAATATTATGGAGAGTGGCTCATCAACTGCATCAGCCAATTCCCTCAGTACTCTGGGATGCATCTCATCAGGTCCCATGGCCTTGTGCGTGTTAAGGTTCCTCAGACAGTCACGAACCTTGTCCTTGCTTACTGTGGGATATCAGCATTTTATATCATAAAACAACTTATTTTGATCCAACTTCTTTTCTTATTAATTTCTGTCTTACTTGCTTTTTGATGTCTGCTGATAGCTGTGATGTTTCTGCTGATGTTTCTGTTTCTTCTGGAATGCCTCACTCCTAACATCTAATTCAGAGCTCAGCCTTCTGTATGTAAATACTACGATCACCCCTTCCCTCCTCTACAAAAGACCATTTACTGACATTTAGCTTTAAAAAAAAAACCAAAACAACAAACCCAACAACTATTGCTTACATATCAGGGAGTCCTCTGTACCTTGTTAAAACTGCCTTCCATTTTTACTGCTCTGAGTAACTTGGCGTCATCAAAACACTGATGTTTATCAACCATAAACAGCAAAAGGTACAAATCCCTCCTAGATGACACTAGCAACCTCCCCTCATTGAAAACCGATGTACATTGACTGACATGGATGGGAAGGGGGCTCCAGAGGACATTTCCTGCACAGAGCAGGTGAAGCTCCAGCTGGGCACTGAGGGTCTTGTCCAATTAGGTTCTGAGTATCTCTAACTGTGGAGGCTGGAGTTGCTTTTGTTTGGCTGGTTAGGTTTTTTTTTCCTCCCCTAACAAGCTCTCTAGGCTCCTATGCCAGTGTATGATCACTCTCACAATTTAAAAAAGCAAATGACCTCCCCAAACCATAACAAAAACCCCACAACATCCAACTTTTTAATGCATTTTGTTGCAATTTTCCATGTTCCAACTTGTCAGTGTTGTCTCGTACTCGTTCTATCCTGTTTCATAGAGTCATAGAATGGTTTGGGTTGGAAGGAACCTGAAAGATCATCTAGTTCCAAACCCCCTGCCACGGCAGGGTCACCACCCACTAAACTAGGCCGCACAAGGCCCCATCCAACCCAGTCTTGAACACATCCAGTGATGGAGCATCCACAACTTCCCTGGGCAACCTGTTCCAGTGTCTCACCAGCCTCAGAGTGAAGAACTTCTTCCTTACATCTAATCTAAGTCTACTGTCTTCCAGTTTGAACCCATTACCCCTTGTCCTATGACTACAAGCCCTTGTAAAAAGTCCCTTCCCAGCCTTCTTGTAGGCCCCCTTCAGATACTGGAAGGCCACAATACGGTCTCCCTGGAGCCTTCCCTTCTCCAGGCTGAACAATCCCAACTCCCTCAGCCTGTCCTCACAGGAGCAGCATTCTAGCCCTCTGATCATTTTGTGGCCCTCCTCTGGACACGCTCACTGGTCCATGTCTTTATTGTGCTGGGGCTCCAGAGCTGGACGCAGTACTCCAGGTGGGGTCTCACAGGAGCAGAGTAGAGAGGGAGGATCACCTCCCTTGACCTGCTGCCTTTCCCATATGCCCCTGCCACTGGAAGTAATGATCATTGCCTCTCTCTACCTGTTACAAACATCTTCTGGCTACAAGTTCTGTGCAGACTGCAAACCCACTGATGCTGAAGGACAGAAAACATAGGCATGTCTGAAGAAATATGGCTGTGATGCAAGAACTATTACTCCAAGTAATAGAGTTGCTACTCTGAATTACTGAAGTATTTAGAGGGCACCAGAAAAAACACTCCCTCAATTTCTAGGTTTACATGCTGTAGTATTGACTATAAATAAATAAATAAATATTGTTTACACTACGTAATTCAGAGGTGTAATTAGTCAAATGTGAGCTTCTGTAGAGATCTTTTACCACCACAGACTGACTTCTTTAACGTATTTATACACAAGGTAGAGGCATACACATATTCACTCACACAATATCTATATGCTGCTCATACCTGTTTTTCAGCTTGTTTCAAGAGTTTTTGGAATCGTTCATCCTCTAGCACACACAGGGGAAGGTCTGTCTCTCCTCTACCTTTCATCTCCTCAAGCTTTTGTTTAAGATCCCGCAAGGCCTGAAGCTCATCATTTAGACGATTCTGTCTTGTGCGTGATGCCTGGAGGTCCAGCTCCAAGTCAAGGGAAGTGCGTACGGGGCACTCTTGCGTAGCTCTTCGCATGATTGGTTGGCAAACAGGCTGAATCATTTGGGAGACAGAGCAATAAAAATTAATATCCAGGGAGGCTAGTGTAAGGTTTGACATAATACAGTCAGAAAAGCTCTAATATATTTTTGTTTTTCTTTAGCAGAAAGCTGCTATGATGAGATCCAAGTCCAAAAATTCATCTACCCTAGAGCTTTTCCTCAGCCACTATATAACTATATAACTCTCTCAACTCATGCAAGAATGAACTCTATGCAAGAGAAATGCAATCTCAGTCTCTTGTCCTTCAATCCTTTTGCTACTCACACACTCTTGGAGAATACTGCTGAAATACTTGAAATAAAGCATACTAAGTCATTTGTTATTCCTTCTCTCCCCATAGTTTGTTTTAAACCATGTCCAGGTGAGGTAGCACATACCCGTTTAACTCTTAGGCTCCGCCGTTCTGTGGCATTTCTCACAAAGAGTGACTTTTTGGCTAGTGTTGAGCTGTCGCTGTCACTTCGATTCAACTGTCAAAATGTATATATCAAATCAGAGATATAAAGCACCTCATATACAAATACATCTGCATTGATATAACCAGTCAGAAAACCTCCGTGTAGGTCATTCTTAGTATAAAGTAAAATTTTTTTCAACTATAATAAGCATGTATTCTATTCCTAAACCAAGACAACCATTGGCCTTACTGAACGAATACTAAGTGGAGTCTTGAGGAACACAAGGAAGGTGTTAAGCACTGCCACATCACTGTCTGGCTGCAGATTGTAAACTACGGATTTCATTTACTTGGGGCACGCTTTTAACAAATTTACTAGAGGAGGTAAATCACTGTAGACATGCACCTGTTCCAACAGTTGCAAATACAGCTAATTTCCAATGCATAGGAATTAAGATGAAGGCTAGGTTCTGAATTCAGCCAATAATGTATCCAAATTATGTAAAGATTGTTACAAAATGATCTGCTGTATTTCAGGCTGGAGGGTATATGGAATAGTTATTTAAGTATGTAGGTACCTACATACCAAATGATTAAGGCAACCACCTCTAATTGACCTGGAAAAGAATTAAAGCAGAAGTACGTATTTTTTTAAAGTCATACTTGTGTGAACAGCCTGTAGAAACTAAAGATCAAAATAAACTGCCTTTTCTAGGGTGTCTGCAGTTAAAATCTATAGAGCTGGTAAACCATGCTTAAATCTCTAAACTCATGATTTTAACAGTTACTTTAGCAGCAACAGGGCTGACAATTTAAATTTTTCTTTTCCATGCTACCATAGATCCAGAGAGACTGGAGAACTTTTCTGCCACAGCCATGTTTAAAAGTCAGCCCCTAGGCAGTGCTCACAGATCTTTCAAAGATGCAATTACAGCAGGATCTGGGCTGCCCGGGTTTAAAACCAGTTGAGATACAAAGTGAGATTTAAAATTGATGACTGAGCTCTTTCCACACTGTTACCCTTAAATGGTTGCATTATTAAAATATGATAATGCAATGGCAGTTTACAGTGAACTTTATTCTATGCTTTAACAAATTCTTTTGCTGCATGAGAGCTGTAGTTGCTGATGTGCCCAGAAACACACTTTTTGCAGACAGCCAGCACAGGCATCTGTGTTACTTCTCTCCAATGGGACGTAGGGGTGTATTTTTGCCCTCATAAAGGTGTTTTGCAAGAGTACGCAACTCTGCTGAAAGTCAATTCCACTGTGCATCAGGTCAGTTAGGGAAAGAAAGAATCTAGAGAAAGCGCAGGCTCTGCCTCTCGCAGGGAAAATTGGTACATGACTCACTGTCATTAATGCATCATTCCCAAGAAGTTAAATGACTCTTTAGTTAATAGCTCTTCATTCCAAGTGTTTTTCCTCTTACCCTACAGATGTATTGGTTCCGCTCGCCTGGAGAGAATGTTTGTGAGCGCACTATCATGCTGTTCCTGACAAAGGGACGCTGTCTGGAGCTCCAGCTGGCTCTGTCCTTGGGTCGGACTGTTGTGTTCTCGTTAACAGATTCCTCAGTGTTAGTCTCTTTATCAACCTATGAAGACGAATTTAGTTTATAAGAACTACTATATCGAGACACGTGCCACCACCTAGTTTTTGTGCCTTTGGATTTGACAAGCATTATTGTTATCTTACAGTGGATGGAAAAAGACCAGCAGCAAAAACCATCTTGCACATACAGCAAAGCTATGGTAAGTAAAGAACCACAAAACTCCCAAAACACTTAACAGTGTATGGAGAGTCTTTGAAGGTTCTCTCTGTACCCAGTAAAACAAAAGCTTTTGCAGAAAGGCCTTTGCCACCCTGCAGAAGGTCTAATGCAACCACAGTGTGGCAGGTGTTCTGCTCTGCTGCTTGCAGATGTTATTATTGCACATTCATATTAATTTTGTTCTGCCTTTGCAGAGCAGCAAGGTTCTGCCACACTAGAGACGATGCCTGTGCATACTGAAGGGGGCAGCCAGGAAAGTTCCACTGCCCAGGTTCTTGCAGACATACTGTTGTACATCCCCCAAGAGCCAGCAGCAGGGGGGCTCTATGACACAAGCCTTGTGAACGCAGAGAAAAGCCACAGTGAGCTGCTGTCCCTTGGAGCGGCCTGCTGCCTGCTACAGTTGCCCCACACGTGCCACAGGGAGCCTCAGGCGCCAGCATCCCCGTCAGTGGCACAGCCTGTGCTTATTTACACGCAGCGATCATCTCGACAGCCAGGCCAGCACAAACACTGCAGCCCCTGGCACATCTGGTGTTACTGGTGTGCACTGGTGCATTTGCTTCACCTCAGATAATTTAACGAGGTTCATGGTTTGCAATGTGCAGGTGATAAATACGGCGACCTAAACAGCGCAAGTGCAACGCTGGGAGGGTCTGGCACACGGAGGTCTGTATTGTGCCTGGCTTTGCCATCAGGTCTGCCCAGGTCCATCCAGCCCAGGCGCAGCAAAACACTTGTGTGCGTGCCTAACTTTCAGATGTTGCCCTTGATGTCTCCTTTTGCCAAGTTAGGGCTTTGATCTCTATTTGCTTGCTACCCAGCAGACTGTCAGTCCTTTTATACCATGGCCATAGCTCACTGGGCGTTTTGCCACATTAACTGGAAGTTAATTGCTGTTTCCAGCAAGGCCACTGAGGTGTTGAACTTCTGCATTGTCACAAACTCAAAGGAACAAGATGTCATTCTTTGCCTTTTTACCTTTGCTGTTTTACAGAGCCTGTGTGTTTAACACATACAATGGTGTTTTCATTAAGATGCAGGAAAGTGTTCTAAAAATTTTACTTCTAGACTATGTGCTACCATATCAGGGATATGTTTACCAAAAACCAGTGCTTTCAGAAAGGCGGAATATAGTTTAAAGCAAACAGTTAAGAAGAACATGGAATTAGAATTTGTTATGTACAGTATGTGGGTAGTTCCATTGTACACAGTTTAATACACATTTCGGAATTTTTTGTTCATTAATCTTTCCTCTTCTCTACTAAGCCAGTTTTCTTATTTCAGGCCCTAAAATAAAGGGAAGAAATAAGGAAATCCCCTCACTGGTTTAAAGATCTTGACCCTTTCTATGTTTCCCCTGTTTATCAGATGATTCAGAGGAAAAAAAAGGAAACAACAAAACAGATGTGCAGAAGTCTTTTAAGTATACACAAGTTAAAGCTACAGAACTGCACTTGTACTCTGAATATTCTCCCTATGCAACAAAAACAAGTGACAATACACATTTTTAGTCATCTTTGACTTACAAGTTCTGCCTAGCATGCCTGTTAAATGCCCTCTTCATAGTGCAGAAGTGACCATAGATTTTGTTAAAAATATGTACTGACAAGTGCTACAGCAAAGGCCACATTAAATTGTAAATGCTCAGATGCAGCAGATTTCTACAGTAACTTCTCAGAAATAAATCTTCAGACACGGTAAGATGCTGTAGGAATGTGTATTTTAAGATACTCACCAGCGTTAGGATTACAGCAGCTTGCTGGCTTTCATGGGCCTCGTCACTGTTCTCTCTGTCCTTGTCTTCATTTGTTTCTGGTGTGTCAATGAGCAAGCCCATATCATCAGTACAGTTGCCTTCTACTGCCAGCTTAATGCCACCTTCCTCTTCATCCACAATTTCATCAGAGGCTTCTGCGAGCATTTCTAACCTGTATGAACAGAAGTAGCCCAGACTTATTCTCAAACTGGAAAAGCGCACCAGAGAAAGGTATCAGAAGGGCTAGGCCTTCACCCATGTATAATGTACACGTTTTCCTGCCGGGAAGAACAAGAGTATCATGCAAATGCTTCCATTCAGTTCACGTGAAGGCACATTTCATTATATGCTCCAGTAAAACCCAGCAAGCTCTACTATGGTTCACCTTCAAGATGATGATGACAACACTGCGCTACATTCATAGCTGTATGTTGATAACATTGAAGGACTTCGGCCGCAATTCATTCATAAAACAAGTGAGCGAGTCTCCCCCTCCGCCCTAGTAAAGCATGCATTTATTTCTACACTACAGCTAAGAAATTGCACAGGAACAGAACTCAACACAGCAAGTTAGCAAGAAATCTGTTTCTTGGGAAAGCTTACAACTTCTTCAACATCAAGACCATCAATGGAAGCATACACAAACTGACTTTGTCAGCAGCTCTCTTCAAATCCTATTAGTTGCTTATTACAGTTAATGCAACTAATATTTGATATGAAACATTCTAGTACACTTCCAGTGGCTTAGACTCCCCAGGTAGTTTCACAGGAAGATATACATGGAATGGAGGAGCATCAGCAGCACAAGTTAACAGAGCAGCCAAGACACCATAAACCTAAGAATTGGTGAATGAATTGATCACACAAGAGAACAAGCCTACCCCAGTTCCACTGGTGGTGAGACACTGCAACAGGTTGCCCAGAGAAGTTGTGGATGTCCCCTCCCTGGAAATGTTCAAGGCCAGGTTGGATGGGGCTTTAAGCAACTTGATCTAGTGAGAGATGTCCCTGCCCATGTGTGGGGGGGTGGAACTAGATGATCTTTAAGGTCCCTTCCAACTCAAACCCTTCTATGAGTTTATGATGTCCTCTGAAAGTCCAGCCCTTTCATTTGTCTAAGAATGGGAGGAATGAACAGAATCATTCAGACACAAACAGGGAGGGAGGACAAGTGGCTTTACCAGTCTTCCTCAGAGCCCCTTTGCTCTTGTTCCTCCTCCTCCTCTTCAGCCAGCTCTTGTTCTACTGCTTCCAGCTCAGCAGATGTCCTCTCCAGCAGAGCTGACACAGCATCCTGCTCACAAGGAAAGAGAAGATAAAACCAGAATTGAGTGATACACAGCAGGTAAGAATATGACAGCTCTTGCAAGAGCTGCATTACCCTGCTGCTCCCTGATACCAGCAAAAACATGACTCAGATCACAAGTACAAGGGGTTTGAATTGTCAGTGTGCAGCACATTAACCGATCGTTTTTATACAGAGTAAATCTCAATCAAAAATAGATTGCTTGTACAATGATAATGGAATCAAATATACTCCTGTCATCCTTTAATCGTCTCATCTCTCCCTCTCATACTTGTAATATCCCTTGGTAAAAAAAAGTCATTCTTAAAAGTTACGATTTTTAAAAATGAGTTCTCTTAAGGAGGTATTAAAGCAGCAAATCTTTTTTAACCAGAAGAATTAGTATGTGTTTGGCATAAACAGCATTTGTGGTGCAATGGCTTCACGTATGCAAAGTCAAATAATTAATAAATAGCAATTTTTAAAGCATGCATATGAAAACAAATGTTAAACTTAAGGAAGCTCTTCAATAAATGAAACTGATGAAGTGTTTCCAGTGGAGTGCAATTCTGTAGCCCACCAAGAAGCATCAGCCGTATCCACACTTGCCAAGAAGTCTGAAACCCTCACATTGGGCTACACACGCACAAAGTCACTACAGACAAAAGTGCCTGCAAGACAACAGGGCTCAGCCTTTCTGGGGA
Organism: Coracias cyanogaster; assembly: GCA_033124195.1. NCBI lineage: Eukaryota > Metazoa > Chordata > Aves > Coraciiformes > Coraciidae > Coracias > Coracias cyanogaster. Next base: position 77,997 of record JAVSBS010010241.1, on the reverse strand, counting down.
GTACAATTCCCATATTCAAATAACCACACTGCAATGGCATAATTAGAGTCTACGACTTTTTTCTTGCTATAACAGTAATAGTCAACACATTGCTCACCAAGTCCAACGACTGCAGTGACTGCTTGCTTAATAGAAACATGGAATCTTCATTTTGTTCCTTGTTTTTTTTGCCAGGAATTTGCTTGCAAGGCAACAGGTTGTACCACAGAGTACAAGTCTCATCAGAAAATGATAAATCTGCCAGACTGATCTGAGTCCCAGCCTGTATAAAATAAGAAAGGGGAAGAAAATTGTTTAAATGTGTTTTATTTCCTGCAAAGCAGCTGAAAATAAATTCCACAGTATTTATCACGTAAAACGGGCAGCACAAATTTGACATGGATCTTAATTCCCTTTTAAACTGTACAATTTTCTATTTCCATCTACCTCTAGTTAAAATAAACAAATAGAAGTACATGGAAAGGTCCTTCATAGTGTCCATTCTGCCATCTTTTATTTCAGTCTGTGGAATTTCTCCCTACATGCACACACACAAACCCCTCTGTATCCCTATAATGCACTTTTCTGCTTTCTACAGCATTCAATCATGAAAAACTGCGTCAATGAAACCTGCAGCATCAACTCATGGAGCAGCAAGTTTCAGTCAATTTTTCAGTTGTTGCACCACAAAAATCATCAATACAGCAAACAATAACTGATGGTCTTGTTTGCTCTAACAGTGAAGAAGTAGACGGAAAGACAGTAAAAGAGATTAAAAAATCCTTTCATTTGGACAAGCACTGACATCCACGGAGTTGGCATGCTGGGAAAACTTACAAGTATTTGTGTTTGGGTTGTCCCTCTGCTCTTTGGCAAAGCAGATCATCTTCACGGCTCCTGGGCCGCACACACAGCTCTTGCCAAGACTCTGGTCTTGTTGCCCAGGACCTTCTCCTGGGGTTGGCACTCCCAACTCTTTCTTTGGATTGTGTGATTAACTCATATCACTTTGGGGTGGGGTTGTTTTGCTGTTATTGTTGTGGGGGGTTTTTTCTTCATCTTTGTATCCTACATTCTGTTGCACTTTTGTTCTGCTGCCCTTCCCTTACCTGAGGGGAAGCCTCTCACATTACGAAAAAGGCCAACATATTCCCAAGGAATTAAATTCTCCATTTTTGAAAGTGAGAGGCTGTTCCCAGTAGTTGGAGCTGATGAACCCCACCCGATTCCAGCATCTCTTCAGCGTGTCCTAACGAAAAACCCCACTGTGCTTGCAAGTCAGACTCATGGTGAAAAACTAAACCAAGTTGTATCAGACCATGCAAAAGCAATTGGAAAGTAAATGAAGCATCACTAATTAGGTGATGACCACATCAACAGCAAAATTTTAAAAGTGCCAGTTTCCAATAGGCTGGTCTGCGAATGCCATGCCTTTTTATTTTTTCTACAAATCAAAAAGACTAGAAAGGTGGACATCATATAATCTAGCACAGTGTGCAAAAATGTAATTGAGTTTGTTCTTCATGACGAGCTGTGATAATGAGGGTTTGCCTTTTTTTTTTTTTTTAAACATACTGTGGCTTTTATTCAGCTTTTACTTTAAAAATCTAGTGTTAGAATACAGTTGTAATGAAGTTTATGGGCTTTTTTATGTATAAAACAGCAAAGATAGAGTATAAATCTGTAATTAAAGAGTTAAGGTGAGGCAGTGTCAGAATTATGAAAACATCTCCTAAAACTTCCATCCAGGATTAGACTCTGTCTCAGGAATTTCAGAAAAAGGTAGCATTTTAAGTACTATAGCAACAACCAAGTTAATGCTGCAGGGTTTGTGTCCAAGTACTGTGGAATTTCATCAGCCTTGACCATCAAAATAAGAGGAGACGCTATAAACAAGCGCATGCCAAAAAAAAAGCCAGAAATAAAACTGCATACCAAGCATTCTTCCTGACGACTTCTACTGACAGCACAAACATCTACTCTCAGCGTCTTCTGCAGCAGCGTTACTTGGGAAATGGCTACTCTGAATATCTCGTTGAACAAAATGGTTTCCATGGCAGGATGAACTTTTGTGCGGAACAGACAGCTGGTATCAGGTGAGGATGGGAGCACTGCTACTCTAATATACCTGCCGGAAACAAGACAAAATCTTTACCTGTATTTAAACCAGCACTTGCTAGTGATGCGTGGTAGAAGTTGACCCCATCAACTAAAAGACTGCATGGCAAATAATTGAAACAGCAACAAATCAGAGCTGGAATGGAGAAGAGGTGAAAAGGAAGAGTGAGAAACTCCTCCTGCCCCTTGCAGGAACACCTCAGAAAAAGGAATTTCAGTGTCTGAAGGTAGTAGCAAGAGAGTTGACTATTTCTGTCTCTACCCAAGTTTAACCTCTGGTTTAGCACTGTGAACACTGAATATCCTGTCACAGATAGGAGGAAACATGATCTTAATGTTAATTAAAAAAACGAGAAAAATTCGGGTGGATGTAAAATTGAACTGTTACAATGATATGAGCAGCACTGACAGGCAGTGATGACTTTCAATCTTTCAAATAAACAAACAAAACAAAACCTCCAAAGAAGCCAGAAAACTGAGGAAAATGAGGAAAAAATAGCTAGGGCCACAGCTGCTTAAGATCAATTCACAATATATTGAGTGAGACTTAGAAGAATGCATCATAGAACCATTACGGTTGGAAAGGACCTCCAGGATCATCAAGTCCAACCTTCATCCCAACATCCCCCTCGCCACTAGACCACAGCCTCAAGTGCTACATCTACTCATTTTTTAAACACCTCCAGGGACGGTGACTCCACCACTGCCCTGGGCAGCCTGTTCCAGTGCCCAACCACTCTCTCAGTAAAGAATTTCTTCCTAATATCTAATCTAAACCTCCCC